>JAGDQP010000279.1:0-112190 GCA_022664845.1 Lepisma saccharinum
TGGTAAATGATGATGTGGGTGTACTCAAACATATAGAACATTCAACTAATAATATTCAAAGAGTTTGGCTGCTGTTCCCAGACATAAACTTTGAGAATGTGAGAAGGCGAGAGGTCCGGCATGCATCAGATCCCAATCTGACTGCTACTGACAGGGTGAATAGAACAATAAATCTCTGCAAAAGTCCCTACTCAGTCGTCAGAAATCAATTACTCCGGGTACAAACAGAAGCTATTACGATATACAAAAACCAGGGAGGCACCTACGACTCAGTGGTAGTACATTTGTAAAACTGAATTATACGTACCTCTGAGCAGATGCACCACCCTAAGTAGCCTCTACCTCAAGGTACTTTTGTCCCCCCACCTGCACCTGAAAAGGACAATTTGGTCCATCAAGCCATGGATAGCCTTTCGCGGAAAACCATTTTAATGCATGGAAGCTATCCATCTGAAGCTCGAGGAGAATTGACTATACTCTACCAGAACACAGAGTTTTAAGAAATAAATCACATTGGGCAGACACAGTGAACTTCACACAGTGAACACCAACCCCTGTGGTTTTCATAGCAAGCGAAACTTAAACCTTGCCAAAAGATGACATTTGCATACTTAACTACAACACAATATTACGACAGGATGCAATGAAACACATACATCAATACGGCTTAGCTGTGTATTCTAAACATGGCAGCGACGTAACCGTCTTGTACACCTACGAGAACGAGACTCTAGGGTCGGCAAGTTATTTTGCTACTCTTCTTGCCGAAGGGGTTAGAATTTGTACGGGTTACAAACCTCCATCGATTCCTTTCAACACAGTTCGAAACTTTGTGAGGCGGCGTTGAATGCAGCTCTGAAGAATAGCCCTCGAGTCATAATTCTTGAAGACTTTAACTTGCAAGCAAAGGTTCATTCAACCATGTTTGCATTCTTGGAGGATCTAGGCTTTACCAACCAACTGCCCTTAACTGTCTTCACGACTGACAAGGAGACAGAGATTGCCATCGCGTACCCTAATTTAGAGCACTATTCAACAGTAGGTGAGTTCTTCTACAGCTAGCACAAACAACTGTTGGCTCTTCGTATGGTTCCTCCGAAATCAAAATATATAATACCGACGCCGCCACTGACACCTGAGTTGCCGACACCTCTTACAACAGCGATCTATAAACGGAAAGCACTCTTAACGAGTCTACGTACGTCAATGAATGTGGATGAGAATACTGTACGATGGCTCTTGAACTATGTGCGATCAGAAGCATTCGTTCTCAAAAGAAGGCCAACACAGCGAAACATGAAGCTTCCTGCATCAATCTCCAAGCACTTCTGGACAATCCCCACGACAGGTGACGGGAATTGCTTCTATTATGCCGTTTCGCGACATCTATGCGATGAGGAAGCCCTTTGCCACGGCCTTAGAGCCTTAGTGGCTCATCACATCCACATCAACGAGGACGTTTTGGAGCTACTTCCACAGGCCCTTGGTTTACATGCCTCCGTTGACTATATCCTTACTGATAAGAACTATGCAGAGATTTTAGAGTTACTTATAATAAGTTATCTACTCAAGAGGCCACTCAATATGAGATGGAATCTCATCTATGCGTTTCGCTTCTGCGGTTGGTAGAGACTTGTATTTGTACCTTGACATGCCATCCCAACATTACACAGCATTGGCACCTAACGGAAATCGGAGGCCACCGCTGCCACCTCCAGTACAACATTTGCCTCATTTAAATGTATTTATAACCTATTAGGGAAATTAGTTACGGTATTTATAATTTTATAATGACAATAAAATGATTAAAGTTTTTCATTCCATGTTCTACTGTAGCTAAAATTAAAGCGACTTTTATTATTTGAATATATGCTATTGGAATAATAATTAATTATATGCTATTGGAAAGTAATACTTAAGTAAGTGGAGAAAGTAAGCACATAAGTAAGCTTAAGTAAGTACATAAGAAACAGCAACGCCTCTAACATGACAGCTGTAGCTTGAAAGGTAGAGCAGGTAGAACTCTGGGTTTGACAGTTACAAGTGTTGACTCTATCTTTTTCATGTCAGAATAGTAACTTGAATAAAAGAAAAGCTCTACAACAGGTAACAATAGCAAAGTTCAACCCCCCAAAAAATGTGCTAATAAGATTCTGATATGTAAATGAGAGCTCATGGATAAAATTAAAAATGTTTGACATGTAATAGCCCTAACGTGCATAACTGTTGATCCCAAGTTCATGTCCCTGATATTGCCCTTTAAATTTGCTGCTGAATATCATTGTATCTTTGCAACCTAAATGTCGTTGTGTGAATTGTTTATACGTCAGGTATGACTCTTCACTTTCATTCAAAAATCGCGATCTCAACGTTAGTTCACAAAAAATTATGTTGTCTTAAACAGAAAAAATGAACTTCACGGTCCAATGTTTGAAACAATGTATTATTAAACTCGCATATTAAAATTTTGTTTAAGACATGTGACGCTAGAAGTTATTTAAATTGTGTTGTGTTGTTTGTCTTGTTCCTTCTGATTACTCTTTCGTAAGACTCTGATAATATTAATTTGGTTTAACGATTAACATTGAATGATGATTCGCATTGTGTTAAATCCTTGCTGTCTTCTGACAAATATCGACTTTCTAATTTTCTCGTACATGTTACAGAAATGTTCTTATAACATTGATTTACATAAACTATATTTAAACGATACTTCTATCAGATTACTTCTTTACGGCACAGGTCTTTAATAACTACACAAGCATAACATACGTCAAAATACTCTCTTCTATATGTATTCTCTCTCTCCCACTTATTTTCCTTTCTTTACTTCGTCGGCTTTCAAATAATTGTACTAGACTTTCCCTCAGAACCTAGGATTTTTCTACTTTCTGCTGGTACTATACTTAAGTCGTCTCTCTTGACATTCATTTCTAAATTTGCGGTATCTACCATTTCAAATTCGAAATATTTCTTTTGACCGGATAGTCCGACATTTTGTTGTCAAAATCTAACAATTTCCCTATTTTTCCGACGAATTTTCTCACTACTGTAGTGTCGAAAAGAAGTCATTGTGCACCATTCATGGTCGATATTTTTTTGTTTTCCTGTCAGGCATATTGTGCCGTGATGTTTTCAGTGAGTTTGCGCAACACAATACCCTATAAAGTATATATATATATATATATATATATATATATATATATATATATATATATATATAACGGTAAAATAGGTAGGAAGAAAAGGATATTTGCATGGTAGATTCTTGAGACAGGTGTACAATAGAAGAGATTACGTTTCGGAAAAAGCATTTTCAACTGGTAGGAGAGAAAATTGACAGAGTGGACAGGTGCGGGACTGGTGTTAAGGAAACGTCATGTTGCCATTTACATATATTAACTCCAAAAGCCAGAGGATACAAGTGAAAGTGCACGAATTAAACCCAACATGTATGTGCCAATTTGTGATATTTTGTGCATGGGCAAACGAATGCCTAATATGTGATAGTTTTTTTTTTGTAACATACATTTCAAGTTTTATCTAAAAGACTACATCTAACTATTTTTTATTCGTTAATGTCAGTTATATCTAGTGGCTTCTGGATTCCTCATAGAGCAACATAGTGAGACTGAAAACAAAGGAATGTGTTATTATTAAAGACAAGTTTTGTTCTTATTCTAAAGTCCAATTTCCATTTAACAGCTCTAAAGGAAATACAGCGTGTCTATAGATAGGCTCCTTAGGCTTAATACAACACTGAAAGGTGTATAGATGTAACGGGAATCTTCATTTTAATTTCATTTACAGAAAGAGTTAAAAGGTTAAGTTAAGAATTTTAATCTTTTCCTATAGTTTGTGGCAACTAGATAAGCAACAGCTGGTACATTTAATAGAAAGCTAGAAATTGATCGAGATGTTTCAAACATCATCTATTAAACATACTGAAACTCTAAAAAAAGGTCCCCATTTGGAGAAAAGACAGTATTTGCGCTTGGACAATTCGTCTTAGTTAGTTCACGTTTGCGCCAAATTAGTTCATTAAAGATGTTTTACTACAAGCAATGATAATATCTGACGTCGATGGTGTTTCGAAAGGATTTTAACCATTCCAATAACCTTCGAAGTCTAAAAATATTAGAAGAAATAACTCTAATGTGAATGTTTCTTCATTATAACGATTACTATTTAGTACTGTTAATATTTACCACATTTGTTAGCTTGGTAACAATCTAGGTGAAATAATAGAGCACAGAGAAGCCTTCCAAAACTGTGCCTCACAAAGCAGTATCACGGAAGGTCATATCGAAACCTACCCCGATTTTTTTCCACGAGAAGTTGATGCCAAATTATCTTTCCACACAACATATTAGCTGCGGATAGAAAGTACAAATAGGTAAAAAAAAAGTAAAATAATAAATTGTTGGTACAAGCTTCATAAATCAAGTTGGATACACTGCTCGAATAGTATGCGAATACTGGTGCTTGGGAATTGTAAAAGAAGAAACAGGAGCGTATTGGCAACAAGCAGAAAGCAAGCGGGCAAGGCACGACCTACCTCTAGGGTGCGGAAAAACTACGTAGCCAAACTTCATGTGGTAATGCCTCTCATTGAAAGAAGCAAAAAAGACATAGGGACCGGGGGAAATTCCGCCCCGGTGAGGAGCTATAGCATGCCGAAAGCGTGGGAAAATGAACATTGAGCTTAATATTTCCAAAAAGAATAACAATGGAGGTAATGCGGCTTGGTGTCGTCAAAGACTTTATACCTGCTCGTTCTAAAAATGCAGGTTTCAAAATTGTGGAATGGGTGCGTAGGGGATTCCCCAAAGGAAGTGGAGGATTTTGAGGGAGTCCGAGAAATGCCCTGAAGCAAAGAAAGGTCAAAAGAAGCATGAACAGGACGAGTTTCAAGCAACGAACAATAATCCGTTTGCGGCAGGTCGAAATCTCGAACAGATATCCCATGGCGAACGATTTGATGTAACTATGCGTGGTTGCATAACAACCGGGGCAGGAAATAAACATTTGTATCGAGCGGTTAGCTTAGCTGTCAAGAGCGAGAGAGAATGTTATTATGTGGTTGGATGACGGAGATTATGTACTTCATCACAAAAGGAAAGACTTCATGTTCATCCTTATTACGACCTATTGTCAGGTCAGAAAATGTACTGTATTTGTAGCTTCGATTATGTTAATATCAAAGTAAGTTCGCATGCAAATGTTCACCACGTGAGTGAGTGAAGTGTGATTAACGTCCTACACGAGCTGCTTTGTTTCTAAGGATGGGACCTACAGTTTAACGTAGACTCCGAACCAATTGTGTGCTCACCGGGAGCCGAAACCGGGATCCTTTGATTACAAGGGAGCGAGCGTTAGCAGTCACACACAGGGGTACTGCAAAACAGGCAGGAGTAAGAGGAACATACAATGAACGGAAACCTGATTTAGTTCTGATCAATGAAACAAAATGTCACTGCCGAGTTGAAGTACCAGGTAGCTGCAATGTACCGACGTAACCTGCTGAGATCTTGAAATGAAAAAAAGAAAACAACACTTGCACAATTGCTACCAGTTACGGGCATAAGGAACGTTGTAAATTCTGTTCAGTGTGTTTGCCCTTTAATTTTTCCGAGAGGTTAGTCAAAGGGAAAAGTAAGATGTAGCGAGTGCCATATGACCATAGCAGGTCGAGTGGAACATGTAGTTTGCCTTGTTTTTGTTTCACTACGGCACTGCTGATCAGTATTGGTGTTAAGGATGAACATGATGTCTTTTTTTTTGTGATGAAGTACATAATCACCGTAACCAACCACACAATAACATTCTCTCTCGCTCTTGACAGCTAAGCTAACCTTTAGATAATGTGTATTTCCTGCCCCCGGTTGTTATGCAACCACTCATAGTTACACAAAATCGTTCTCCATAGGACATCTGTTCGAAATATCAAACTGCCGCAAACGGATTATTGTTCGTTGCTTGAAACTCGTCCTATTCATGCTTCCTTTGACCTTTCTTTGCTTCAGGGCATTTCTCGGACTCCCTCAAAATCCTCCACTTCCTTTGGGGAATCCCCTGCGCACCCACTCGACAATTTTGAAACCTGAATTTTTGGAACGATCAGATGTAAAGTCCTTGACGGCACTAAGCCGCATTACCTCCATTGTTATTCTTTTTGGAAATAAGAAGCTACAATGTTCATTTTCCCACGCTTTCAGCACGCTATAGCTCCTCACCGGAGCGGAATTTCTCCCCGTCCCTGTTTTTTTTTTGCTTCTTTCAATGAGAGGCATTACCACATGAAGTTTGGCTACGTAGTTTTTCCGCACCCAGTATATATATATATATATATATATATATATATATATATATATATAGAGAGAGAGAGAGAGAGAGAGAGAGAGAGAGAGAGAGAGAGAGAGAAGTTGTAACTCTTGAACATGGAAAGGTATTATCTTAATTTAAAATACAGAACGGTGAATGTAACTGTGCATTACATTACAAGTGATCACTTATGCTTGTTTTACTGATGATATGGAACGCTGCAGTATCACGTAATTGCACTTGTTGTAAATTACGTGCGAAATACATTTGTAAGGTAATCAAAAGCGAAACTTCCATTCACAAAAAAAGAAGAAATCTGCGAAGACGAAAAACATAATTCGGAAAAGGTTCCTGGAAAGTTGTAGAATCGATGAGTCGCGTACTTAGCGAGTGTCATTGAGTAAATCGCACGCGTGAAGACCAAAGATTATTTTAGCCGTTCACAGTCTTAAGCACGTAATATCAAAATGCACTCACTTATTTGATCATATTTTATGAATAATATGACACCCAGGTTCCAAGGCCTAGGTGAGAAAAATTCCATGATAGTAGTTTGAGGAAGCGCTGATCGCTAACTCCCTCATTCATGCTCTATCCTTTCCCGGTTTGAGCCAAAAATAAATTTGAATGAATTGTGGATTTATTTCATGGCCTGTATGCATCTATGGCGCAGACCGGGATAGGGAATATTCAGGATATGGGAAGAAGTCGGCCAGGACCTTTGTGAAGGTAGAATCCCGGTATTCTCCTGGTGAAACTAACAAGGAACCCCTGGAGAACTTCAGTCAGAATGTTCGGGTTTGAACTCACGTGCCTCCCCCATGCCGATCTGAAATCCGGCATGCTGGCCATTGAACCATCGAAACTAGGTTTAAATTCAATGAATACATGGCAGACGTATTTACCCGATTTAGTGATTAAACCATAAATTTTTGCTGCACCACACACACCAAACCAATGCAAGCACATTACAATTATTGTCTGCAAATGTGTTATTGTTTCTCGCCCTCCAACATGGTAGTTTGAATGGCGAGTATATACTGTACATGTTGAGCGGCCTTAATCTAGTAGCAAGTAACATGTATTGGGAACTCATGTAAACAACTGTCACTTTTCAGTTTGTCAGTATAGCGTTCTCTATTGTGAGTGTGCTGCATAAGTGATTATCAGAAAAACGTCAAACGGGGAAATTATAGTGTTGACATTTTGTTTGCAAGTACGTGAAGTGCAACATACAGCACGTATTAAGAAAGGTAAGTGCAGTGAACTGTGTGGATGCGGTTTGAAGGAACCTTTGAATACTGTCAATATTCTAACCTTCGCCATAAACTATTTTCGTGATAAGAACATCACTCCGGGAAGTGAAATGAGTGAAGAAGAAAAGCAAATGGCAAACAGTATAATAAAGTTCTAGAACGACATCCGCTAGGAGTAGACATTCCTGTTGTAGTTTCTCTTGATATCTAACAAGATGCAGATTTAACGGATGACGAACGTAACATTGATACGTCAATTTCATCAGAATTAGTTAATCAGTCCGCTTGTGACATTATTTCATTCAAGAATTCGGAACCAATGTTGTCTTCTAGTGATGATGAAAGTTACTCACCACGTACATTGTCGGTTTCAACTTATGCATCAAGTCCGGAGAAAAATCGAAAGAATATATCGGTACAGATTATAAAAGAAAAGCAGTAACCTACTGGCTCAACGCAGGTGATCGGAAGAGAATATCGTTATCCACAGTCCGTCCAACTTCAGTTGCATAAATGGAGAGCACGGTTACAAAGTAGGAAAGCAAACGCAGTAGATTGCAAGAAGAAAATATATGGACATTTGTTTACGCGGTTTGTGGAGACGAGAAAGAACAGGCAAAGTTTATGTGACGATGATTTAAACATATGGGCGATGGAATTTGCACACAGAGAAACAGTATCTACTTTTGCAGCATCGAAAGCATGGATCTATAATTTCAAGAGGTATTATAGAATTAAAAGCAGAAAATGAACCAAATTTGTCTCCCGGTCATAAACGAAGAACGAGCTAGAACTCCAAAAATATCTGCAACTGATTTTGTCGAATCAAGAACGGAAAAGCTTGTTGACTATGTACCGTCGCAAATATTTATTACAGATCAGAATAGCTATGAAAGGGAGATGAGAGCTAAACGCACATTATCGTTTGTTGGAGAAAAGCATACTTAAACCTTGGCCCAGTCAATAAACGCACTCACTCACTCTTACACATTCATGCCTACAATAAGTATGGGTGGTACGCTGCCCCAGAAACTGTTCATAGTGTTACAGGAACTGGCGGGAAGTTTTAGCTCTACAGTTACTAAACAAATGTTCAAAGCAGAAAACATTGTGAAAGCTTCAAAATCCGGTAAAATGGGTAGGCGAGAATTAGCAGAATGTTATCGGTAAGCTTTCTTCCATTTTATAGAAAATAAGTGCGCTCTACTTTTGGATACGTGAACAGCATACAATGACAGCTCCTGTTTAGAAGGTATACCTGCCGGAAAGACAATTGAACTTTTTCAAATTCATCCTGGAACTACAGAGAAAATTCAACCTCTCAACATTTTTTTCTTCCTGCAATAGAAATCATTTTACCGGTGACTATCGGAATTATTAGCAGGTCGTGAAGATTTACATTTTGCACCTTTTCAAAGGAACAATATTTTTAAATTACAATCCTTCTTTCATTATCAGTTTAGCTCCTCACGATTCCGCGACATGATCAGATATTCGTGGTTTGCTACAGGCTATACATCGCAGAAACTTCCAGATTTCGTCACACCTCAACAGTTCTGCTTGACGAAGGAAACCACTACATGTGAACGTGGTGACTGTACTTTAAGTGTACTGCTTCGTTGTGCATGGTACAAGACTCATTTGTGCTTTTATCACTCCATCGAATGTCACTCCTGTCATACGTCCATAGTAAAATCTCGTCGTGTGCCTATGTTCTACTACTTGTCTACGACGGTGCATTGTTCAGCGCAAACCCTTTACCAATATTTGAAGCGTATGCGTAAACAAACGTCTAAGTGACATTTTTAAATAAAAAAACACAAGTGTATTTTTATATACAACAGGAAAAAATATGAGGCATAAAATATTCATACTTTTAACATCCTATCTAACATCCTATTAATAACTAACATCCTATGAAACACCTTCCTACAATAGAAACCATTATTGCTAGTAATAACATAACTTAAATGAAATTATTTGTCCCAGATAAATACTGGTTGGAACGATTTGTGCAGATGCTACACTCACGAAAGCAAGAACGAAGATGGCGGTGTATTTTGAACATGGCGTCTTTTCTTGAAATGAATTTTTAGTACTTTTAGTATGATAAATATAAAGATGTTCCAAACATCTGTGCCAATTCCTTGTTTGTTTTCCAAATGGCCGTATCTAAATCTAATTCCATGTGGTAATAATAATACCACAAACTAGTTTATAGGCAACCACATGCAATTCAACATTACTGAATTAACAAGACAGGTGTGTTGATAATCGCCGAACTAATCGTTTTTGTTTTATGGATACCTAATATAGGGCCACTTAAATATCTACGATTAATTAATTGTCTTTTCCAATTGTATGAATACAATGCTTTACATTCGGAACCAGGTGAAAAAATATTTGTTTCCTCTAAATGCAGGGCTTGCACTTAAAGAACACCCGCCCGCATTATCATACTGACAAACATATGGCAGTAGAGAGTAAATATGAAATTGCTTTTCCTCCTTAGTTAACACTAGTTGAAAACCAGAAACTTTAACCTCTAGATCATAGTTAGGGGTTATTTATAAATTTGCAGTTCGGGTGTAATAAAGAAGAACCACACTCTTTTTGGTCTACAACAATTCGAAAATCTTTGATTATGTTATTGAAAAGCTGAAAATATCCTACGTTTCGTCTTCCTCTGTACGCTAAAATACCTTATAGCCTATGTAGCTACTGCACATACAGCCATGAGTCGTCGTGGCTCAGGCGGTAGCGTGTTTGACTACGAATCGGACGGACTAGGTTCAAATCCCGGCCAGGACACTCGAGACTTTTATTGCAATGTTACAATGCGTGGTGCTCTGAGGTGCATTCAACCTCCCATTAAATTGAGTACTAGAGTGTCCTTGGTATTTCTGGGCACGTTGGGAATGTAAAGGAGGTCGAGCGAACTTCACATTTTTTGCTACACTTAGAGCCTAAATACTCTGCTCCAGAACATGTAATAATAAGCAGACAGATAATCGCGCTCAAGCAGGAATCTCCCGGGGATTCTTCCTAACTAGAATCTGGGATGTATTGTGCCGATAAGGAAATTCCCTATTTTAGCACGTAGAAAATACCATCCTGATTAATGGATCTAGATATATATTACTCACTGACAGGGGAATTGAGTTCATTAAGTTTTTAAAACTTGTTTTGTATGGGGTAAACAGTTCTGAACTACAGAGTCACATATCTCAGAGATGCTATCACTCGTGGAATTAGGGATTTAGTTATGATACTGTCTGGAAGAGTACATGAAAAAAAAATAGATTCATGCAGTAAAACTGAGGTTAAGAACGGTAGAATGTTATGAAAGTAACGAAGTGTATTGCGATGTTACGTACTGCCTCTGGAAACCCATTTTCTCTCCTGGGCGTAGATAAATTTAATTGGATGGTTAACCCTTCATATGATTCGTAAATTATGATTTTGAACCTCTTTATCTCCGATTAGGAGTTAACTTGTGTAGATATTTTAGAAATTAGTCCACTACAACTAATTGAAGATTCAGAATCCCTTATGGCAAGTTTTCGATGACTTAGGCATCTTGATTTTACTCTGATTTCAGTGTAACTTGCTTTAATCTACTAAAAATGAAGAATGTAGTTCCCATTTCCTGTAAACATAGTTTAAAGTTTATACGCTACTAGAGATTATTGGATATAATAAACACCTGAAAGATAAGAAGGTAAAGTATAAAATAAATTAGTCAGTTCTTTGTTTCGATGCGGTTGTCTAGTGAAAGCTCATTGTAGATGACAGCGCTTTTCGTTTCTCATTATTTTTTACATACGGAAAAATTGTCGTAATGAAGACTTCTTTTAATTGTTCATTCCTAATAAATATTTATCGAATGAATATGTATTATTGTGTTCTAAACTTGCATATAAAGATTTAGAGAAGCACTTAAAGCCAAAAATGTCTTCGAATTATGTAAATTGGACACTAAAATCATTTGAAGAATGACATAGAATACGAGGTACGCAGGTTGCAATTATAAAATTGGACCTAGTCAATTTCTAAGTTTTATTTTGTTTGGAGGTTTGTCTGATTTTATTAAATAATGCAATTATATGTACAGTATGTAATGACCAAACGTTGATTTAGATGCTTTCACGGTTAACAATATATCTACAATTTGTAATGTAACTTTGACGAATTGCTAAGTTCAGATTACGAGGACGATAACAATATTCACCCAAAAACAACGTTAACTGTGATCACGAAAACTTGTTTCTTCTCCGTACACAGACTGTATACTACTGGTACTGTTCTATATTCTCTCAGTTTTAGTGTATGGAAATGGCGTTGTACACAACATGCATTCAATCATTATCTAGCTGTATGAGCTCTTATAATGTTATATTAATTCATATATTAATTTTTTAACACCGATATACGTGCAGGGGTAATAGTGAACAGGTAAATTCCCAGTATTTTATTTAAGAGATGTAAGTAGTGTTTGAAAAATTAATATTCAGTTTAAACTGTAAAAAGTTTTAATTGGAAGGCATGCTCGAGAATTTGGTGGCGGGGGGAGGGGGCTATAGCAGAACCCTAATAACAAAGTTTCCATTTTGACATAATTATATCAGGTTCACCACTTGTGAATAATGTACAGAAGTATGTATTATAACACCATATTGTGAAAGACTATTCAATAAGAAAATTTACTTACAAGTCCATTTTTAACATTACAAACTCATAGACAATTTCCTCCGCGTAACTTAAAGAACCATTAACGAATTTGTTCATCTGTTAGTCCTTTACCCAAATATACTTGAATACTTGTACACGCCCTTGTACGTTATGAGCAGAGAGCCAATACAAACATTACCGAGAGTGTACGTAATGTGGAGTGATTCTGCACATAATGTGGGTACCTCAGACCCCCATATGGGGGTGTCAACCCTAAATTCACCAATACATCCCCAATCTATCTTAACTTTTTAAAGTCAAAAATCGATAGAAACTGTGTAAAATTCAACTTTACCATCCGAATTTTGACTTTACACCCCCAAAAATTAAAATTCTGATATAATCGGTAATGTCGATAGCAGTAGCTGTGTGGTGTGTGGTGTGAAGCGTCAGGTCAGCGTCTTCAATGTTCTGGAATCGAACACCGGATGGTACATTAATGTTTAATAGCTAATGCATTCGAGATGGGCCGAAGTAGTTAGTTTTTACAATGTTCCAAAATACATAGTTCGTTAAAGATTTACAATTCCACAGTTCGATTTATTATGTTTTATCCATGCTCGTAGCTGTCACTTTCACTACCACTTCCTCCACGATATCTATTAAGCTTACATTTTCTAATAATAAATAGTAATTTGTAAATAACAGTAATACACAATTTTTGCGGTAATCACAATAACGCTGTTTTGGGGGAAATAGTGTAATTAGATCAGAAATTTCCTCAGAACATTTAACAAAATTATACATTGCTCAAGATATATCGTTGGTGAAGAAAACAGTTAGTTACTCATATATATTGGAACTGTATAAAGCATACATAAGGGTATAAAAAGCAAATGCGGAGTAAAATTCACGAAATAACTAGTACAGCTTTATTCTTCAAACAGCTGTACTTGGGATTTGAAGATATTCTTCAAATGTATCCAACTTTCAATTCAAACATTAGAACGATGTGAATACATTTTTGTCCTTTAATGTTTCTTTTAACATTATCGTTCGTTTCATCTTCCGTGTCCATAATTTCCGAATAGTGTAACCGTCTACTGCTTCATTTTAGTTAGCATCCGAAGAGCTTGCACATAACCATCACTTTTAAAAAAATAAACAGTTATTATGGTTGATTTTGTACCACGTCAAACAAGTTTTCATATAAGTCAATAGTGTGGAACAGCAAAGGGGTAAACGAACAGTACTGTCACCATCGGAAAATTTGGCAGTAAACAATCTCATTGTTTAATTTATTCAACTATTAGCATGAGCACGATACTCAATGAGGAGACAAATATTTGGCTTTAATTTATTTTTATTGATATAGTTTATTGTAAGTACAAACGTTTGAAATAGAATAAGTAAGAAATTTTGATAAACTTCTACGAAATGAATTTATATTAATAAATTCGAAGAACTTATACAAATTTATTGTACAGAAACATTCCCTTCTTAGAAACAAACTAAAAATTAACTTTAAAAGGAAAAGTATTGTCAAGGTCGTTTAAGAAACTTTTTTTTGTGTTACGATCTGTTCCATTTTTATCTTCCATTCATTCCGCTTTTCCAAGAAAGCAAATCTCCATTTCTTGTGGACACTTTTTTTTGTGTAATCTCAGTTTGGAAAAACAGATTTTGAAGCTCCGTTTGTTGTTGCAATCTCCCTTTGTCTATGAAATAAGACTTTGATGGATTATAGCTGTCACATCTCCTTTGAACCCTCTATCTTCGCAACCATAACTGATTACTCTATCATCAACTAACGCCAGTCACACAAGAGGTTTTCCCGCTTCCACCCTCTCCCTTCAAACCGGAGACCACTACCTTCCGAAAACCGTCTTCACTTTTCACTCTCCATGTGTGAAGAAACAGTATTTTAGAAGAAAAACCTGCATGTAGAATTATGTGGGACGACAGGCAACGGCTAGCTTGATGTATGGCCGACAAGGTACGGAAACTTTTGTAGATAATTTTTGAATGTCAACTGTATATCGAGTGTAACAACTTTATCAAAATGTTGTGTGACAAAGAAAATGTAATATTTCCTTTAGATTTGTATGCTGAAATTTGATACTGTAACCAGTAAGATTTTTAATTATCTAATAGTCCTTCACCGAAACTAAATAAAAAGTTTTAGATATCCTTAGTTTGAGGCTAACTCAAGAATATTTAACTATAGTTATACAATTAGTTAATGGTGTAAAAGTTGTGAAATAGATTCCATAAAGTTAGTTAATAATTATGTCTTCATCTAAACTTTTACAGACTATTTTGGCCGTTTACACTTATACCAAGCGGTCCTACCTCAGTTTGTAGAGAGATGACTTTTCATTCGAAAGAGTGTGGGTTCATGAACAGTGACCGCAAATCCTGATTATGATTTGAATCGTTTCTCTCGGTCGCCCTAGGCAAATCCTGGTACGGTTCTTTGAATAAAACCAGGTCGATTCCTTCCTTAAGCTTTCCCATTTTTTACGGTTCCTTTTGATTTTCCCAAGCACAACGTGACCTCTGAATTATGTTTCTGAGTTTGTTAAAGTAGTATATCACCAATTTAATAGTAACGAAGCATTATAGATATTTATAACCAATAATGCTAATATCGATTAAATATAAGTGGTCCATTTTTGTCACTTGAAGACCATAGGAAAATAACATTTTCTTTATTTTACAAAAGAACGTTTCAAAACTCCAGAATTAGGATTGAATATTCCTGAACACCAAATAAGAATTTGATTGTAATACTAAAATAAACAATCCATATTCTCTTCATGCATGTAAGTTTGTTAAAGAATCCTTTAAGGAGCAATCACGTGATTCTATTATCTCAATTTGGACAACAATGGACAAATTCCGTTCGTTTTCTGTAGTCTCTACTTGTTTCCAACGAAGTATACCTTCAAATAGCCTGATCTATTCCAATATATCTTCAACTTCTCAAGCAGTTATTGTAAACCCCTCCCAATTTACATTGATATTCGCGATTGATTCCTGAAATTTGTCATACATCACTTGTTTGATATGTACTATATGTTTATATAAATATTCATCGAATTTGGAGGAGTTCGTGTAAATTTATCATCACATCAACTTCATACATACCCTTACTTATGACACTATAGAGAAATTGTTACCACCCATACAATTCATTTTATCTTTTATCTTTAACTGAATAAAAATAACAGCACTTGCAGATAACTGTTACCTGTACACTATGTATTAAGAACAATAATTCGGAAAGTTCGCATCCCTGTACTTTGTGGTTCGACAAAATACCGAAAAGAAATACAACAGAGTGTTCATTTCAGTGTATCATAAATATACTGCAGAAGATTCTTGGTTTTTTTTTCGACTTTCATGAGAGAGAGTTTCCTAGTGAGATTCAAACATTCAGTGACAAGTCAAGTTTAATTTTTCATTACAAAGAATATGCAATTCTGACTTTGAAAGAAACCGTTACCTTTTTCTTAACCAACATTTCTTTCGTAATAAAAATATTGATCAAGTTTAACATACAACTTAATTCTCATTAAACAAGATGTTAAGAGAATGCAAAGATGTGACATGAAGCAAATCAGGCTCCATTTGTACACAATATATTTTTTTGTTGAAGGAAGAACTTCCAAGGAAACTCAGAAAACAAAAATGAAACCTCAACTTTGTCTTAGGAAAAAGAGTGACAAAATGACAAAGTGAAAAAGTCGTTCGTTAGTTCTTTAATTTTTTGCAGCCTTTTCTCCTGAAAACACTATTTATTTTCATTAACGTAGGCGAAGTGTTTGTCACTCCCATTCTACGTCATTTCCTGCAGCTCGTGCTTAGCTTCCGGTTTACTCTACCGCTTCTCGCCATCTCTCTCACACACTTTCTCTGCCTCAAACACTTTACTTGTTTTAACTTCATTAAGGATCCGCGCTAATTGATTTATTGGTCTTCCAGATACACTTTGCACCTGAGTCCCACTTTTTTGTTAGTCTTTCCACTATGGCTAACCATGGTTCATGAGAGTGTATAATGCAGCGAGTACAATGTATCTCCAGGAATTTTTGGCTTATGGCGTGTGGCTTATAATACTTAAGGCTATTTGATTATGATGAAAAGGAATATTTATCTATGTGGTGCGTGAAATCTCGTCCTTAAAATTGAAATATATTTTGATTATCAGTACAAGAACCTCTTCCGGGTAAAGGGAAGAGTGACACAAGAATTCTACTCACAAAGCAAATAATATTCATTTTGTGACGGCCTTTTTTATGTGTCACTATGGTGGAATTGTTTTCTTTGTAATAAACTTAAGAGATTTAGTATCCTCATTTCCCCCATAGTGACACAATGGAAGTCACTCGCAAAGTGGATATCACGTCTTTTGTGAGTAGAATTCTTGCGTTAATCAATCCTTTTACCCCGAAGGAGTTGTTATACTTATATCACCTATTTTGTAAGGTTGCATATCAAAAAGTGCATACTATTGATACAAAAAAGTCTATTTTGGACCATATTAGGCACCGTATTTCGAGAACATTAACTTTTATAAAAAGAAGCATCAATTTGCCTATATGAGGTTTGCAATTGACTCCCAAAATCCCCTGGTACTACCCACTTTTTGCTAAAGCAAAAAGACATACAGAATTACTGAGGCCCTTTTCTATCATTTGTGAAAATTCTATGATTGGACTAAAAAGTCATACATTTTGATATGTGAGTGCCACTAACAGAATAGTTTCTTAGCGTCACTCGAAGAACTACCATTCTTCGTGATCAGAAAGACTTTGATTCACTTCCCACCCTACTACTGCGGAGATGCAATACAAGTGGTAATATTGTATTAAATTCTTTGAAAGTGAAACATAAGCTTCAACTTTAGAACTTCAAAATCAGTAGGATCACTGGAAATAAAGACACAATATCTAATGCGTTTTACGAGGTAAATTCAATGTGTTAATAATTGCCATAATCCTAAGAACTGTGCACCACTGTCCTTTGCTTAGTGTAAGCTTCGCCCACTTTGCGAAAATTCTCAGTATGGTTACAATGAAGTACGCAGCTCATATTGTCGTATAATATTATGGCAAAGTATTTTCAAACAGTGTCCACCCTGTTCAGAATTCATCAACTTTGTTGTAGTGTATCATCAAGCCATGATTGTTCACGCAGGCTATCCAGGTTAGCGTTCTACAGATCCAAACATTGATGCAGCTTTCACAAAAGAATGTTTGTTTCAAGAATTGTATGTAATAAATATATCCTGTTTCGGTTACTTTTTCTTAAGCTCTTTGTCAGCTTAGCATAATTATAGGCATAATTATACACAGCGTGTTTTAAAATCACATTGACAAACTTCTGGAGGTGATTATTCAAATCAAAACAAAACGAAAGTTTCTTTGTCAAATTTTCGAAATATGCATAGTTTCGGAGCTATAGGGTGCCGCAAACGTGGGAAAATGATTCTTAGATTTTCATATTTCTAACATCATGAACAGTAGAGCTGATGCATCGTAGTGCCCTCAAAGACTTTAAACCTACTCCATTTGAAAATGCACATTTCAAAATTCCGCAATGGACGCGAAAGGGATTCCTTAAAGGAAGTAGGGGATTCAGCAATATTTCTGGATAACCCAGTGGTTTACAATATTTATATTTTACAGTAGGAAATTGTGTTTTAGGTATTGTTCACCAATCCTGGTTTTCAATTACGTCTTTTTTCTGCACAGAAAGTTGAACTTCTACTCTTCTGTGCTTTTCTTTTTAGGTCTCTGCCGGTAATTCTATTTCCCATAGTTGGCAACCCTACTCGCAGGTCCAAGAAATTTTGCTTTTTATCTTTATTCGCGATGTACTTTAGTTCACGACAAGGATAACAGGTCGTTTCTGAAGCCTAAATTTCTATTCCGAACTAGTCGTTCTAAGAAGAAAGCTGAAAATAACAATTTTGAGTATAAATTTACGTGGTTCACGTTTGCCCTTAGGAAGAGCTTTTCACTCTTGTTCGAAACTGATATTTTATACCACGAGAAGCTACTGCTCTACTAATGTTGTAGTACTTTATCGTAGCAATATAGACGGTTGAGCTCAATAACCAGAAAATACCAATAAGTTAAAATTGTCTGTAAACGGAGTTACTTCATTCTGACTGAACAAAATACAATCAAGCAAACATAATATTGACTACTGGTGAAGGTATTGTCTTGTAACCAGATCTGCTTATTGATATTATTTGTGTTTATGTTTAACCTTTAACTGGTGTGATGGAATATTCGCACGTATAGTTTCGAATTTGTTGTGATGGCGAATGTACTGTATCACCAAAACATTCATATCCAGGCACGGAAGCATTTGCCAATGCAGAATATGATTCCTAAACTATATCTGGTCTTTTCGTATTAGGGAAAGTGTAAAGGAACGATGCTATACCTGTTAGTTGATTTTCGATTAAAGTAAGGACTGTGGAAGAGGCTTTCTTTTTCGTATTTAATAGAAGAAGCATGACACAACGTATGCCAGACATTCTGTCAGAAAGGTAGTGAGAATTTTTTCACTAATGTAACATTATGCTGGCATTGTCAATTTTTGTTCTTTTAAGGTAACTAGACGAAGTTTCCGAAGGACCGTGACGAATTCGAATTCAGTTCACGACAATTATAGAGAGGAAACACAAAATATAATCACAACTAAGCTGTCGTAGGTCAGTGGTAGAACCTTACAAAGGAACGTTTTGAACTCATAATTTCGTTTCCTAATCACACTGTCTAATCGATAGAGGTGTGAAAGAAATGGATAAATCCAATTTTAGTGACCAAGAGAAAGCAACGGAGAGAGCGAGAGAGAGAGAAAGAGAGAGAGCAGAAACACGAAACATAATAATGTGTAGAGAGTAATGCAAGATCTCGCCTGAAACTCGAATATATGCAAAACAGTTAAAGAAAACCAGTTGAAACTGTAACAACTGTATATTATACCGACTAAATCTTGTACTCATAACCATAAACATTATTGCAATATATAAAACAGTGTTGCCAACTCAGCTGATTGTTTTTATTTTGTAAATATTACTGGACTCTATTTTTTTAATATATTTCAAACGCACATAAAGAAAGCCCACCACACAGTATTCAAAATTTTGGGAGATTTAGGATGAATCATAACGAAAACTACTACCGATATTACGGAAAATACAGTTGAATGGAAAAATAAGAGATACATGGAAAGGATCACACTAACATCAGAGAGAAAACACAGATATAGGCAGGGTTGCCATAATATGATAACATTCGTTCTTCGCAAAAGCAAACGATTTCACATATTTTAAGGAACACTGCACTAATAGTGAAAGATATTTAAAAAATATTTTTTTCGATTGTATAGCGTTGGTCAGTATTTCATGTCTTTGTCCTTCTGTGTGTTAAGGAATCGCTGTAACAATGCATGAATTGAAAAACAAAACATTCGACTAATAGTTACACAGTAATAGGGAAGTTAAATGAAGCATTGGGTAATCATATACAGGCATAACAAAGGTTCGAGAATATATGCGTACCTAGAAATAAATTAGAAGCTCCTTGGCTCACACTGTCAGTAGTATGAAAAGTATTACGTGTGACAAGTATGTCACTGAGCACAATGAATGTGCATTTTGTCAGTGAGAGTGTGAGCTAAGCAAGAAACATTTCGTACAATGTGCATATCCTACAATTCTCATATTGTCACAGTGGTCTTCCTGATATTCATCACAAATTGTGGGGTCAAAACAGTACTAAAGAAATGTAATGACACTTTGTGGCGTTTCGTCAGTGTAGCAGGACCAGAAGAAGACATTTAATCTCGTCTCGAATCATATCAACAGGGATATGGTAGTGAACAATAGATTGAACACTTAGAAAATAATATCTTTGTCAAACGTCTATTTTGCCTGTGGGCAAAACACTATCCGTAATGAAACGAAATAAATTTTGTAACAGCTGGAAAAGCCAAATTCCAGAGGCCGAATGAGACCAGTGCATTTCTCTTAAATAAGTCTCCGCTCAAATTTGATACCGTCAGGAACTGTTTGCTGAACCAATGAAGTGTATTCATTTGTGGTCCATAAGTAGAGGTGTGCAACGCGCGGATTTCGAGCGCTCTAAACACAAAAATGCGTTTTTGAGCGAGCAGAGTGTGATCGAACAAAATCTGCTCGAACAGATTTGTTCGAACAGTTTTGCTCGAAATCCTGAATTTAAGCGCTAGAAACAGGATCGAGCGCTCGAAAGTCCTGTAATTTCCCCTTTCCCTACATTTATCTTGGTAAAGAAAGTAATACACAATGTTGCCAACTGTGATGCTATTATTTTACTCATAGTACAATTTAAACTTTATAGCTTTCATACAACAGGTAATTAATTAAGTACTAAAAAACTATTATCGTGTTTCTATAGGTACTTTAACGACAACATTTCTGGAAGCTCCAATGAACGCTGACTACGATTCCGAGCCTAAAAATTTAGAAATTTGTAATCCAAGATGGCGGCAGTGCGAAATATTATAATTACTAAAGTCATCAGTTTTTCGTTAAATTATATATATGTGGGACTTTGAAGCGGTGCTGAATTCAATTCGGAAGCTAAAATTGTTGAATATTGCAATCCAAGATGGCGGTAGCGCGTAATATCATAATTGTTAAATATTATCAGAATTTCGTGAAATTTCATGTAAGGGTTGAAGGAGTGTTTAGTTCAATTCCGGAACTTTTTAAATCCAAGTTGCGGCAGCGCGAAATGCATTAATTGTTAAATATCATTACGTTACCTTCACCCCTTCGAATATGTTCACTACAGGAAGACTATTCGCAGAAATGTTTGTGATAACATATCAGAAGATTTTCTACCATCAAACAATTAATATTATGTATGAAAACTAGCAGGTTTGAGCTAGTACATGTAGAGGGCGCGATGCTAGCGATTGAAGATAATGTGAAATTTAAACAAGGCAATTTAGAGGGAAAATAATAATTTATCACAGGAATCACAACGCTTCAGATTGTACTTCTTATCTGGAAAGCATTCGAAGCAATTTAGATTTACTAAAGAATTTAAAAACATGCAGATCAAATAAATATTGAGTGAACGTCTTGCATAAAGAGCGTGTAGTTTGTGCTAAATAGCGCAATCTACAGTATATTCCAAGTGACGTAACACACAATTTGGCCAATGAGAATAAAAGCACGGGAATGAGCTGCCTGTTATAAAATAAAATAACTAATGCTGCTACCAATGACCTCATTCTAAAACCAATACTTTTTGTTCAGTACCAACGCAGGCTTTTACGCTTGTTATCGCTGTGCGATCCGGTTTTAAAATTGTGTCTTAATTCTTGCAAATAACTAAACATTATTTAGAGGATGCACTAACATATACACAGTACGGAAATGGAAAACGACGTTAAATGTTTGTTGTGAGTCTATCTTTCAACACTAATCAGGCAATCCAATATGGTTACGTAGAGCTCAAGGCTACTACTCTCTACGTCCACCTCGGTGAAGTAACACTCAGGCGTCATGCAACTTTTTTTTTTTTGCGTTGAACGTGCTGTGAATCGTGTACAATTAAAATAAATCTAATCTTACTTTTTATCTTATTTCCGATATGTTTGAAAATGTTGGAAAAAAGTACAACAAAAAGAGTCTAACCTGACTTTCTAACGTATGTTCTTGAAATATTGAGAATGCAATGGAAAGCAAAATGTAATTATAAAAGTGGAAAGAAAGAAAAAATGTTGTTGTGTAGCGAAACCAAGAGAAAAAATACGTTATGACTGGTCAACCGGCAACCGGTTTTCACAGTGCCTTGAAAGTACTTCAACAGAACACTTATAAATGGGAGTGCATGCAACGCGGACAGGTCATGAACATTATTTCCCCGAGAGGAAATAACGCTCCAAAGCCATTTCTTGTTCCAATTTCGCGTGTTCTCAGTGTAAATACAATGATCAAACAGGACTTTCTCTACGCTTCAAATTAACAAGGAAGAACGTCATCAGTTGAGCACAGGGATTGGATTACAAAAAACAAGGATGTATATAAATAAACCAGGGCTCAGGGAGCTGGGCGGCGCACTATGGTGCCAAATACCGAAAACGTGGCGAAAAGTCCCCAAAACAAAGTTGTAAGTAGGGAAGGTTTAAGTCCCTCAATAGTTAGGTTGGTACCTGCCGCCTTCAAAATGAGCGTTTACAACGGTCAGTATAAGCAGCTGACTACTTTAAGCTGCTGTAACCTCTCGTGAATGGCGAGTCGCATATCGCCACATTGAAACGCTATCGGTATTTTATATTCGACCGCGCAGAGTATTTTTTACTGTTTACTAGTTTGGCATACATTCAAATGAAAAAAACTGTTGAAAGTAAGTATATTAATTGTTATTGTATAACTTAAACAATTAAAATACGCTTGTAAATTGTCGATTTTCAAATGTCGTGATGCAAAAGTCGAAAGTCCCACGATGTCCCACGATCAAATAACTTGTTCTTATGACCGAAATCATTGTTTAACATAGTACTACAAAGCCTGAAGCCCGTTCGTGCCCGTTTTGTATTGTTCATTTTTTATGCAATAACGTTTCCTTTTTGGAGCCATTAAACATTTCCCTGGTTTTAGTTCTTCAAATAATTGTTTGTATTGTAAGTTTTGTTGATTTCTTACATCTGCCTCATAATTTTCCAACAAATAACATTAAATAAAGAATCTGTGACCTCAACAATATTATAGATGCCGATTTCCATTGATATATTAATATTTTCTATATTTAAGTCCTCCATATTGGATCCGTCATTTTGTTTTTTGAAAAAAATAATGTCAAATTTGAATTCAGCGATCCCAAACCCATTATTATATGTAAGCTTTCAAACAAAACCGATTTGCATTTACTGAACACATTTTTCAATTTCATATCCACCATATTGGATACGCCATTTTGTTTTTTGAAAAAATAATGTCAAATTTCAATTCAGCGATCCCATAACCATTATTATATGTACGTTTTCAAAAAAAAAAAAAAAAAGATTTGCATTTATTGAACACATTTTTCAATTTCATATCCGCCATATTGGATCCGCCATCTTGTTTTTTGACAAAACTAATGTCAAATTTGAATTCAGCGACATCAAAAACACTATTGTAGTGAAGTTTCTGAAAAATAAATAATATTTTCGACTTTTCGCCACGTTTTTGACACTTGGCACCACTGTGCGGCGTGTCCCCGGTTAGGGGTGGGAATACCCGAAAGTGCTGTTAACGTTCTATTCCACCTGTAAATTTTCCAAATCCCTGTGCTGGTAACTTACAGGTTCGAGAGATCGTCGACCAAACCACCCTTTGCCGCAGAGGTAGATTTGTATCTGTAAGATTTTGGCTTACTAAATAAAACAATAAAACACCCGGGTTAGAATCCCGGCGGGAAGAAAGATGTGTTCTTATTTTTGCTTTCAAAATATATTTTTATATGTTCATATATGTCATTAATAATAGCTTTCTTGCATTTCTCATACGTTATCTTAAATTAGTAACCATGGGAACGTGGGGATTAGGTAAGATTAGGTGCGGTCATGTATCTTTACATGTTCAATTCTTAGAGCCGATCAATTTGTACTTTAAAAAAGTGTAAACAAAATATGCACGAAAACTTATTTAACACATTTCTGCTACTCGCTTCAAATGTTTGTTTTCTTCATATAAAAAAAACAAGGACTTAATTAGACTTTTCGTTTGAAGTAGTTTTTTTTAGATGTTGATAAAAAAAAAACTATTATGAGGTAGTCTTTGTCTTTTACCAGGTGTATGCATAAGTGGTTTCCGGTTTAACTAAGAGCTGGCGCCAGCGAAAAGTACGCAGCGTATTCATTTGACGCATACGTCATTTTATTTGTCTGACAATAAACTACAAACACACACAAGTTGAATCGACCAAACACTAGCGTCTTTGTTTGATCGTTCAGTGATCATGTCGAAGTTTGTACTTGAAAAAGGACATTTGCGGCACGCATTGCTTTTTTTATTTAATAAAAAAAGAAAAGGCTGTTGAAAGTCATCGTGTGCTTGTAGAAACATATGGTGAACACGATCCATCGATTAGAACATGTGAGACATGGTTTCAACAATTTAAAAGTTGTGATTTCAATGTGAAAGACAGTGCGCACTCTGGTAGACCACAAAAGTGCGAAAACGAGCAATTGCAGGTGTTATTGGAGGATGACCCAACTCAAACTCAACAGCAATTGGCAAAAGCATTAAATGTGTCACGAGAAACAATCAGCAGACGTTTACAAGCAATGGGGAAAATCAATAAACTGGGTAAATGGGTCCCACACGATTTGAATGAACGTCAAATGGAAAATCGCAAAGTCACTTGTGAAATGCTGCTTCAACGCCACGAAAGAAAATCTTTTTGGTATCAAATTGTGACGGGTGACGAAACATGGATTTAGTTTGAAAACCCGAAGCGGAAAAAATCGTGGCTTTCACCTGGCGAAGCCGGTCCTTCAACACCAAGGTCAAATCGCTTCGGCAAGAAGACCATGCTTTGTGTCTGGTGGGACCAGAGCGTTAATGTGTATTATGAACTCTTGAAGCCCGGCGAAACCGTTAATGCACAACGCTATCGCCAACAAATGATTAATTTAAATCACGCATTGATCGAAAGACGATCGGAATGGGCCCGAAGACATGGCAAAGTGATTGTATTACACGACAATGCGCCGTCTCAAACAGCAAAACCAGTGAAAGACACCTTGCAATCGCTTGGATTGGACATTCTTCCGCACCCGCCGTACTCCCCAGACCTGGCGCCATCTGGCTATCACCTCTTCGCATCAATGTGGCACTCGCTCGCAGAGCAGCACTTTAGCAATTTCGAAGACTTTGGAAAATGGCTCGACGAATTGTTTGCCGCAAAAGACAAGCAGTTTTTGTGTCATGGTATGCATCAATTTCCTGAAAGATGGGCGAAATGTGTAGAAGTCGATGGCCAATATTTTGAATAAATCAAAATTAATTTCCCTTGAAAATTACAGTGTTTTCTTTACCACAAAATCCGGCAAAAACTTATGCACACACCTGGTAGCTCTTGTTTCTCTTCATTTTCACGTCCGTAGCCATCATTCGTGCGTCTTGTCATCTCTTTACATTTCGCTGAAAGGTTTATGCCATTGACCTCTCTTTAAAATGATACTGAATTTTTAAATTTTAATGAGAATATGTAACCAGAGAGCAGAGGGGTCATTTAATCTCGATACTCCTTTTCCACTCTGGTCCATATTTTTTAAAATTCTATCTAAGTTTTGTTTATCAAAGTGCGACCCGCTTTTTAATTCATATTTTAGTTCTTGCAAATAACGGGAGAATGATTTACAGTTATACGTTTAAAGTATGGAATGATATTGTTTTATTCAACCTTCGTATATGCAAGCTAAAATGTTGGTATTCGTCATATTGTGCATAAAGGGGCTTCAAATGACGGACCCCAGTTCAGATCTGGACCCCAAAGCCCTTTCTCACAGACCTCCACGACTTGATTCGACAACAAAAATACAAAGAAAGAAAAATAATTCTATTAAAAGCACGGTATTCAGCAAAAAACTATTTTTTGTGCTGCAGCGCTCGAAATGCGTTCGTTACACAGCTCTATCCAGAAGTCAACAAGAAGAAGATCGCTAACATTAGTTGAGGTAATGGAAGGGCAAAACCGTTCTCGCATGAACGCATGCTATTCGCTCTTTGACATATTAGCGGTTGTTCCAGCATAAGATCTAAAGTTTGATGGATCACCGGACTTGGTTTTAGAGGAGCGACTGGAGGGTTCCGCCAATAGTACATACAGTAGAGAAAGAGGACGACCAGACATTGAAATCATAGGCATGATCATATAACAATATGCAATAGCAAAAAGAAACGATACTGAAATATTAATCGTTATTGCTCTCTTCAGAGTAAGTGTTCTGCGTGAATGCAATTCCTTTTCGAAACGACATTGGTCACGGTTGAAAACCTGTTCACTAGTGTAATTCCGTTTAATTAATGTTCTTGTGTCATTATAAAGTGATCAACCGCTTCCTTTACCTTATATTCGTCAACGTGGTAATCCTTTCCAACGCAATGAGTATCTGTCCCAATAATAATATTATATCTTTCATTAAAATTGAGTATCCAACTGGCTGATGTAGCAAAATTGAAGTGATGTTGTGACCATATGCAACAAAGTCAGACGCCAATTTTTGGTATATATGTAGTCCTTAGAGGCAGATTGGCCGATCCTGGACAATGGCATTCTAACTGGAACATCCTTGAACAAGTTTCACATTTCCATTGTTGATACGTGTAATTGATATTCTTTTCATGCGAGTCTCGAATCTTTACAACTGATATTGGTACTGCAAACTTTTGAATATCTTTTAACTGATACAAATTTCAGTCGATTCGATGTTCAATTCATGGTATTTCAACGCGCAGCTATTTTGAGTAATCCGTGCAATGATTGCTTCGTTCAGTACTTGTACGTTTGTTCCATGTATTCTTCTGATACCTCTATACATGTCCTCTTTGAGAGTGATAGCTAATACTCTGAACTGCTGCTTTCTCCAGGTGATTGTGTCAAATTATCGGGTTTCTTCTATAGTTGCGAACCTATCAAAGGATTCCCTCGTTACTTTCGATGTCCTGTGATTGCACATCGTCCGATTCCGAATCAAGCACATCCAGTGAATAAGCGTCTTCTACGTCAACTTAATTCTTCATAAGCTGTGTTCTAACTTGCCGTTACATTATAATGTCAGCTGCAGTCGGGTGCTGGTGTTGATCCCAAATTCTCTGCTTAACAGAGCCACAACACGTCCTGGGGTCATCTCTTTCCAATACATGGTTAGATATATTTATTCACTTGCACTTAAGTACAAACCAAAATGCTTTACAAAGATACTTTATATTGTAATATACATAACTACGTACAAGAACAGAACAGAAAAATGAGAGAAGACAAAACAAAGTATATCCCAAAGGTAGCCTAGAGCACAATACATTTGCTTCTTCCTCAGAAATCACTGTTTGTACTGATTGCAGCACAAGGATAGCTACAGAAGAATACAAATAACAAGAACGAAGAAAACAAACTATAACATACGTATGTCTAGATAACACAGAAAACATGCAGCAAGTTTCCTATAATATTGGTCTCGCAATGCTGAAAACTTGCTACTTGACGCATGGGAAATTTACTACAAACTTTCCACACCAAACTAAGTACAAATCTTTCATAATATACTTGGTACGAACCTTTCAGGAGAAACTTGCTACAAATATTGTTTTTAAAAATGTTGGGAAACCAACATGGAGCGTGTAGCGAGAAAAGATTTCAGTCTGTAGTGCGATTCGTATTCACAACCTTCAGATTTCTTTGTTATCCGTCGCTATCCCGATTGTTCCACAGGTTCTTCTGCTTAACGAACTAAATTTTACTAGTACTTTTTTCTTACCAAAAGAGTGTCTGGAATAAAGGCATTTATGTAGATTGTAATTCAAAACTGGACTAGTACTAGAAACTGGATAGCTTATTGATCTTATGTTAGCCTAGAGCAATGAAGATGGCGGATACGTGATTTTTCAAAAGCGGGTCACCTGAAGAGTATGATATCGATGGTACCTTACTGTTCGGGTCGATTATATTTGTCAAACAAACAGGTTGGCAATTTTCCAGATAGTACGGTACCGTAAAAAAAAGTTTCGACTAACCCTGATTTTTTCTTACAGTGATTAACTCCTGATTTTTCTTTTGGATTACTAACCTGAATGTCTGGATGAAAAAATCCTAACCTAACAAATGGCATTTTTTTATACAATTTGAAAATGTATATATTGTACTGTACGTACAAAAAAAGATACAGTACAGTATTTAAAAATGAAAACATCATCCCGTCGTGAATCGAACCCGCGCACCGGCAGTTTTTCCCGAGACGTTTGCCACAAGATTAAGTACGAGCTGACTGTTGTCGTCTGTCATTATTCTTTTTTCAGGCACGCCCACGAGTCAAAACAATTGTCAAAACTTATTACGTTTTTCACGGTATACTTTTTCCTGAATGAGTCGTAACAATTAAACTTAGATAATTATTCTTTTCTTTCATTATACACAATAAAAAGACCAGAAGATAATATGTTATTGACCCGAGCAGGTATTGTATATTAATCTTCATGTAGCACGTTAAGATAAGGTGTGTGCTTGAGAGAGAGACTGAGATGAACAGACAAATATTGCTTGTTCCTTTAGAGAGAAAGAGAAGAAAAAAAGAAGAAAGAAAGAAAGAAAGAAAGAAAGAAAGAAAGAAAGAAAGAAAGAAAGAAAGAAAGAAAGAAAGAAAGAAAGAAAAACTTCGCACCAAAAAAAATAATTCGTTTGAACGTTAACGGTTTACAATATGAGATAGATCAAGCTTCAGGCAAACTTGCAGAAAACTTTTATGCATAAAGTTTGTAATCCCAAATTTGCAGCAAATTTTGATACGCTAAGTTTTTAATATTGAATTTGCAGCAAACGTTCATGCGCCATGGTTATAAAGCCAAATTTGCTACAACATTTAAACACACATTATGCAAAGTACGTATATGTTTAAAACCACAAAGGTAGTTCCTTTACCTAATAACAAGCATTCACTTCTACCTTCTCAATGTGGTAGAAGCTATTTCTTAAATGACTGGTGATGTCCACTACATTTATGTATATCAGCTGTGTAGCTCTGAATCTATATACATTTAAATCATTAACCTTGATGTTTGTAGTTTGATTGGGCAACTCTACTGCCACTGTTGAGCGATGCCTTTTGTGACAAGACACGATAGTGGCGACTTGACACACACACACACACACACACATATATATATATATATATATACAGTATATATACATATCACAGCCATATTCAATCCACCAGTGGATGAGGTCTCTCCCCAAAGGGAGGAGTTGGTCTACAGCTCCCACGCTGACCATACGCTATATATAAGGTTTGTCCGGAAAGTAACGAGTCCCACTTGACTGTGAAGCGACTGTACAGCACCAAGCGGTGCTACCGGTGAAAAGGAGTGGGAGGGACCTTAAGCTTTCCAGCGGTACCGGGGTTAGTCACCTTCGTGTTCTTGGCAAGTCAGGAAGTTCTGCGGCGTGAACCACTGTGTAGTGACCTTGTCATACTTACGATGGAGAAAACGTTAGAGCAACGTTACGCTTTGAAATTTTGTGTAAAACTGAACAAGACACCAAAGGAATCTTACGACATGCTGAAGGAAGCCTTTGGGGATGACTATATGTCCTATTCACAGGCAAAGATGTGGCACAAAGCGTTCCAAGAAGGTCTGGGAAATGTCAACGACGGGGCCCGTTGCAGACGCCCCTCAACATCGCGAACGGAGGAAAATGTGACCCGTGTGCGCGAATTGTTCAACACAGATCGTCGCATGAGTGGTCGTATGTTGGCGGAACAGTTAAACCTGCCGAAACCCGTTGTCCACGAGATTGTATCAGAAGAATTGGGCATGCGGAACAAATTGTTTATGAGGCTCTTTCTTTCTTTAGTTTTTGCTTCTGTCATTTTCTTTTTTTTTTTTCCTTTATTTTTTATTTCTATCTCTCTCTCTCTTACTTTGTGAATGTGTTTGTGTATGTTTGTTTTTCACTCCTTGTTTCTCTATCTGTCTTTCTTTCTTAACATACTTGGGTGAAGCCGATAATGGATACGAGAGAGTGAGAAGGTACCACATCATTCACGTTTTCATTGATGACAAACCCTCGGAAAATTTTGGGGCGACGTTGCCACTATGGTATATCGCTTTCCTCTGTTGTTTGGGGACGTCGATTCGATAACTGTTCTTGTCATGTGGATAAACACCCTGTGCGTGGGTGTTATCGGGGTTCTTTCATTTCCTCCCAGTTCCTTCATTCCACCTATCATTCCATCATCATCCATGCAGCCTTCGTTGCTTAAAGCCTTAAAATAAATTCCAATTCCTAGAAAGCAATAGTCAAGATATCTCACCTATGGGCTCGAATCCACGACCTTGTGAATGAGAAGCCAATGTTCTTCGAAATGAGCTTGTGTCTCTCAGTTTATCTGTTCATCTTTCCATATATGCATTTTGATCTTAGACAATAGGGACCACTACTAGACAGACGGTTCTAAAATCTAATTAAGGAGCGAAGTTAAACATTGCAATCAAGTAATTAAGCGGATATTTCTTCATTTTCTTCTAAGAAGAAATCTAATTTTTATCAATATATACTACCAATGGAAATTGTTCGTACAGTGTATATATTTAGAATGGTCCAGCTACCAATTTCCACCCACCAACAAATATATAGTAATTTATTTTAAAAATCAAAAAATGCGTCAATTTAGTGGCAAAAGTTTCAGTGTTTTAAGTGGCACATAGATCAAGTGACACATGAGTTGAAAGCTCATTTGATTATTCTTGAATAAATGTTATTATTTTGTAATTCTACCGAATACTTTAGACCATTTGAAACTTCACTAATTCTACATTGGAAATTTTCAAAAGAGGATATATTTTACCATATTAAGCGTTATGAATACCCTAAACTACCTATTATACAGGGAAAGCGAAATCAGGAAGTTTCGTTGTTATCAACATGAAACTAATAGCTCCATTAACTGAGGAGTAGGAGCAAACCCTTCACTCTCCGTAAATCGCAACATGGGTGAAGTGATACATCATTTAAAAGCTCCTTTAATTTTATTTACAAACATTTCATTTATTTGGAAATTCATGGAATACTTTAATGTTATCGAGCTTTGAGCTGGCACATTCCATAAATTTAAAAATTGTTACTGACGTTTTAAGTTACCGAGTTTTAAGTTCGACGTGTCCACAATTTTTATTTGAAACTTAGGAACTCCGCACTTGTTCCTGTGAATCAGAAGATAAACGATATTATAAAGTTTAGATACGTAAGTCAAACAGAGGATGAGGTCTGAGCAAAAAATACCTTTAGGCCAAAACAACACTGAATTTAGTTCAATGAAAAAGAAAAATGATTCATAGAAGTTGGAAAGAGCTCATTCATTTCATGGGCTCATGATGCAATTAAATAGGATTAAATACGTTTGTAACACAGCAATGCAGTGAAATAAAAAAAATGCATTGAACCATTTTCTTTTTCCACATCAAATAGAGCAAAAATAAAATTATATATTGACGTAATAGTCTAATAGCTTATTTTTATACTTCTTTTACGACCATGAAAACAACATTTATCCTGGACTCCTTGAATGGACCGAGGGAGAAATCCTCACGAAGAGTTATTTATGCATATTAAGACTGAAATAAGTTCTAGAGAAACAAAAATATAGTTTTCCTGAATCTAAAGCTTCTTTCTTATCTTTGTTAATTCCTTTGCTGAATTCGTTAGCGTAGTATTCGGGAGGTCGTGGGTTCGATCCCAGAAGCTAACAATCCTGACTGCAGTTTTTTCCACGTTTTTATTCAGTCACACCAGACTAATTCCGGGATACCTTCAACGTAGGCTCTGGCCGACACCTTCCTGAATCCTTTCAACTCCCCTATCACAGCCTGAGCCTTAGATGCCTAAAGGCTGTAAATAAAATTTAATTCATTGCTGAAACTAGCTAACTTAAATTGTATAGAGGGTTTTACTTACAATCATACCTTTTTTTATATATTTTGTCCTACAAAGAAGATCAATCTATTGTCAAACTCTAAAAATAGGAAAATCCTTTCTAAGTATATTTACTTTTATCGTGACCTTTCATTGAAAGAGAAATCCTATTTTTTCTTATAGTTTCCTGATTAAGTTTGAAAACAAAGAAAGAAGTCACGAAACTTGTTTTGCGACTATTACATACTCCGTGCCGTTTATATCTCGTTTTGGAGTTGCCTTGATCCCCGCAAAAGGTTATTTGTAAACATTTAAGTGGAAGATTAAATACAAGATTAGTTGGGGAAATTTTTCATGCTTATTTGAATTTTGAATTTAATTTTAAGACCTCTAGGTAACTTAGGTTCAGGCCGGAATGATGATGATGGGATGATTGGTGGAATGAAGAAACTTAAAGGAAGCAGGAGACCCCCCCCCTCCAAAAAACACAGGCACTGTGCTTGTCCACCACAAAGCCTACATGGAACGATCAGGTATCGAACCGACTACTTTAAGCACTAGAGAAGATAAAAGCGCTCTGACTTTCAGCCACCATAGTCCCACTATTCCATGTTTTAGTTTAATATACTATTCATCATGAATATATTTCAGGCTGTTGGTATTTTGGTTTTGGGACTTCAAAAACTTGGAATTTAGTATCAAACTAAGCGTCTGTCATAAAATCTAGATACAACATTTCAAGAAGTTGGAAAATCTCATGATATAAAGAAAAGTACAATTTTATAAAATATTGACTCTGATTAAATTCACAATGTGTTTTCTTATGTTCCGTACTCGTATCAGTTTTGAAGAAAGTTTATTGTTGAAGTGTACAGTTTTACAGATTTTTTATTTTTTTAGGTACCGTACCTCTCAACATTATGCGAGGAAATTATTTTCGAAGTGCACCCTTTGATGGTAATCATTGAAAAAATCTAATATGTGAATCCGACTTATATGGTTATTTGCTAAGGACGACAAAATTTGCATCGTTAACTGTCATAGTGTCTGTATGACGTCTTTTAATACGATGTCGAACTAGTTTGGACCGTGTATAGTTTCAAAACTACGCATATTTATGAATAAATGGAATTAGTTAATTATCCCTGAACTACAGAAAATACGTTCCAAAAATAATAATGTAAACATTTGAAACAGACATTAGAAACTTTATGTTAAAAATTTAAAATAGAATAAATGAAAACCTAATATGTTTTGTTACATTAATACTTCATGGTTGAAGATGAACTAAAATCCAATTTCAGTGTTTTGAACGACGTCCAGTTAACATATTTCTAATTGCACATTTTCCACGATCATCTTTGGAACGTTTACATTTTCTTAATTTCGTTTGGACAAGATATAAGCGCTACATTTATATTAATCTGATTATAATATGGAGATAAAACTTACCCTTACATTTCTCCCCATGTTTATTCAATGGCGTTTGTTTTGCTCTGGCTCTAGACCATCCAAATTCGAGCAATTTAATGTTTACCAATTTAAGACCATTCAGACCACTTTCGTCTACAGGGAAACAAAATTCAATAGAAATTCTTCTTTCTCGTAAAAAGTATTAATTAGAAGATATTGATTTACTGTATTAGTTAACGGTTGCATTAGGCAATATGATCTATCAGTATTATTTTCTATCTAGTAGTCATAAAATGATTTCCAATAATTATAAAGAAACGAAGGAACCAAAATAACATTGATTATGCAGTTCTAAGAGCAGAACAGTCTGTTTTTTAAATTAATTTTAAACTTTTCCAAAATATATATTGGCATGTAGAACAATCTAAGAGGTTGTTTCTATTCGTGATCATCTTAAACGTGATTTTTTGTTTTCATACACATTTTACTGTTTTTGAAAGAAAAAAAAAGCTATTATTTATATGAATATATTAGTTGTTCTTTTCTGTGCCATTTTCTTCCCAGTTTCAGAAGAAATATTGTTGGAGGCTTATGAGCAAACAGAAGTGTATGTGTAGAAGAAAAAATACACAATTACACAATAAACAACTATATGAAGCTGTTATTTTCTAGATCTAATGGTAGCTAACAGATCAGTAAGCTTAACTAATGACTAAGGAAGAAAATGGATTAGTATCCAAAATGAACTAATTTTAAATCAAACACAGTTAAATATATTCTACCTTCATCAATATAGTATTTTTAATTTTTTCAAAATTTCTTTTTTTTTGTGCGCTGAATGTACATATATGGCACCTCGGTAACGTTTGTAATGGAAGACGTTCCTGGGACAGGCCTTAGCCTAGGTACAATACCTATATGTGCAAGTTGAAGCGAAGAAATTCCTAGAAATTCTGTTAGAATTGCCGGCAAAAGGACTCAAACCTACTAATTCTCTGAGCAGATCTTAATCGGCAATTGAACTAGTGAACTGATGATATTATGTACAAATATCGAAATAAGGTATGTAAATTAGTATATTTACTAAGAACGTATTGGAACATGACACTGTATCTGTCCGTATTGGAACATTACACTGCGGTCAAAATTAATTATGCTCTTGTTCCCATACAACAACATACTTTTTATATAAAATTTCGAATTGAGACATCAAAACCCTTTTTTGTTCTTATCCCAACGAAGGTGTTGTAACAGAATTAAGAAAATTCTGCAAAAGGAGAAACGTGAATATTATTTTCAGAACTGGCATTCTGTATTTATACTTCCACTTCGTTTATAGTGACTTTTATACCCAACCGCTTTGCATAGTTTATCTGATTCATTGAAACTAAACATCAAATAATTCTGCAATACAAATGGAACTTAATGTCTTGCCTTTATATTGGGGTGTATTTAAAGAAATGATTTTTCTTTTTAACAAAGGACACACAGTTAGATTTAATTTAATAGGCAATTTTTATCATGTGTATAAATATTTAACCTATGGGAAGTATTATGTATGACATTCCAAAGCAAGGACTCGTCTTCGATTAAGGCATTGGAAATCTTCATCCAGTATAGCTACGCTAAGACTGGATGCCTGCTTGTAGATGACCCATGGTACTTTAGCAGCTCAATGAATTGTAGAATTTGTATGAAAGGTGATAATAACACTAAGCAATAATAATGCCAATACATTACTTACTAATTAGGATAGAAAATAGAATTTTACTTGTCAAAATAATATTTCGATTCAAATCAGAACTTGTTCATTCAAACCTTATTTTCTGAAGTTCTTAGTGAGACTTAACCATAAATATATCTATTTTCACTCACATAATATACTCTACATAAATATTGTGAAGGGAAAATTCTAGTATCCCACTCAAAATTTAAGATTATTTAGTTGAACATCAAATAAAGGACCACAATATTTTTTTTTTCATTTTTTGTACAAAACATTCATTTTAGAGAGAGAAATCTTTTATTTTATTTTCCACAGGACTACCAACTTCACACATTGCTAGTAATCAGTGTAGACATACAGATTTCTTTTACATATTCTATATATCCATAACAAATAATAATACAGAGTACGTCTCTTTCAATTCCGTAAATTTTTATTGGTCTCCTCACTGATAGCAAATTATTTGTACGTTTCATTTTCCTGTTGCTTCTGATTTGTACGGTATATTATACCTAGTTAATAATTTAAATCACTTGAGAAAAAATCAGGATATTTAATTTCGAGTCTTTTTTTTTCTGTTTGTTTACAGTCAACATCTTTGATGGCAATTGGCACCTGGATAAAATAGTTCGTTTTATTGTAAATTGTCCTAATTTATTCCGAATATCGACATATAGTTCCATTGTCGTCAATATCTGGCACTTCTGAAACTCACATACACACTCACAATTACACTAATAACTTTACGGTTTCACAAACACTTGTAAACTTTGTCCATTTCTTCAAGTATCTCACAATAATGTTCTTACTTGCAGCGATGATAGTGATTCCAAACTGACTTGGTCACGGCAATATACGTAAACATTACGTTTGCAGTTTGTTATAACCAATATATGTGTTACCTGTTAAAAGGTGCTATTAATTAGAAATAGACGAAAATCATCAACAAATTAATAATAATGATAAACGTTATTACAGAGTACCTGTTTTGTATTTTAGTTTAAACAATTTGTGATAAAGTCACGGATAATGACATGATAAAATTCAAATTGTGATAAAATTAAAAACACAGCCAAAGAAACAATATTTATGTTTTGAAAGTACTTTGTTTCCAATATGATTGAAAGTATTTGAACGAATAAACTGGAATCGTGTTTCCCTTTCAAGGAAATATCAATACATTTAAATTAAGAGAAACAACAACATAGATATATTATGAATCCGAAAAACAAATTCTTCTTTCATTATTAGGTTTGACGATTTTTTCGTTTCGAAACACTAACAATAATGTCAGTGCTTTTCATCATTTTCCTTAGAGATTGAGCATTCATCCCTTTTGTCGTCGATTAACCGTATAACAATGTAAAATATAGAGGATGTTTCGCTCGAAAGTTCAAGTTCACAGTTTACTCCACAACCAAGAAAATGTCAAAGAGATGTGCATTCTGCTATCTTCCCCATACAACAGCTAATAAAGCAGCACAGAGAAGCCAGTCCTCAGAACCCGTAACGAGTGCCCCACCTGAAATAAAAAAGAAAATGTCATTAGAGCGCTATAAAAATATATTCTTGTAGAGTCCTGAAATAGGAAATTTTGTCTTATACACTTTTGACGGTATTGTTGCCAAGCAACGTATACTTGATTATTTAAAAATGTGTTATTCTACGCGTGGTTACACACTCCTGAAAGAAGTTTAACGTCAAGATTTTGAAACTATCAGCAAGAAATCAAACTGCAAGGAAGAAATCTGCCATTCTTTTAAATTGATTTTTGAATCTATTATTGGTTTAGTGGATTAATTGAGACGGAAAACGAAATATGATTAACATAAAATTATCGTTTGACAAAGAGAATAGGAATAACATCTAAACTTGCCTTTCGGAGAGATGCCAATATATACACATTTATACAGCTTTATGAATGTTTCTTAAAGATTGTTTGTTTTTAATTTTCTGGAGATTATTTTAAAAGGGAATCCCCCATTCTTGATTTAATAAATGATCTTGAAATCCTTAGATTTTTATCTATGATATTTAAGGTACTCAACGCACGGATAATACAATATCAATTCTTGGTTACGGATATATCCTAACGAAGAATTTTTTTTACAGTAAATGCTAGAAGTTTAAAAATCTATAGCTTTTGAGGAATGTAAAGACACTGTTGCTAAGTTCACTGCTGGTGTCGAAAGTCAAGGCACTCCACTATATGCGGAGACACAAGGCACTCTACGACGACAACTGTAAGTCACCTGAGCGAAAGATATCTTAAATACATAAATAAATTCAAATCGATTCAACCAACAGTCAATAGTTGATTCAAAGAGGCACGAATTAAGCAGAATTTATTTTATGGTCTTTTGACATCTTTGTCTCAGGGCGAACTGAGGAACGAGTAATGTTCCGCATTCGCAGAATGGGACAGTTATATGGGCACTTTAAATAATAGTCTGCATCTCACCGAATATCTGAAGCTGAGGGCATACTATTCTCTTAGTGCGGATTTTATCTGTGTTCAGCTATGGACTGAGTGTAATACTGCAATTGGACTTCTGATTTTCTCTAGTTTGATAGATTGTCAGTGAGAATTAATATATCTGTATAGAATGAAAATATGTAGATGTTATAACGTTGGTGTCTTAGTGTAATTATTTGATCCCCGTGCTGTGGTACATTATGTCGATACATAGAATATACTACAAAAAGATTATTCAAATTGAATCTCACATTCTGGTAGTGAAACTATAAATAACAGCAGCAAACTTTCGATGAAAGATACATTTCAGTTATATAAGATTCTTAAAGAATAAAAATTAAACTATTAGATACAATGTGTATATCGTCGCGCTTTTACAATACCGCCTAAGTCGCAAAAATTAAATTTTATAGAGAAAAAATGCGTTAAGTTTGAATTGATACTTAGTATAAGAGGCACTACTCTTGTCGATATTACGCTACTATCTGTTGTAGGAAAGAAGAACTACTTCGAGCGTAACTACCATGATAAAATGCAAATCGAAACATGCAGAAAGTTGATTATCACCTAATGCTGCTGCTAGATAGTATTGTAGAAAGCGGCGACGATATAAAATAAAACATAAGTAGTACCAAACATTTCGTATAACGTCTAGTTGAACAGTTGAACATAAAAAAAATACGTGATATATGAATTTTCTGTGACGTTGCTGAACAGAGAGACTAGCACCGTCACTGCACATACTCTACATATCAAAGTGTCTTATTAATTACTAGTGAATATGATGCAACCCTTTGGTGAGATTCTCGAAGTAAACCCTATAAAGTAATGAAGTACTCGTCAGACCACATCTATCAGTTGTCGTTCGGGGAGCTTATGTTAACGCCTCACATAATTATGAACGCCAATGAATAGGGGAAGGTATGCAGATTGCTCTGTCTTTTTGTCCGTCCCCCTAGATATCAGTACATACAAGTCAGATAGAGATAACTCCATACACCGTTCAATTCTCCATGGTGTGAAAGCGTGAGGTAAACATATTGATATTAAAGCGACAGATAACCATGGTTTTATGTGATAAAACTCACAAATCCTTTTTCATTTGACTAGCTTTGTCCATTGAACTAATATATTTCCACACGATATATCTTTGTCCGCTTTTGGCCTTATTACGGTTTTTAAAGAAATATTTGATTTTATACGAGGTGTTTTAATTTTGTCTATAAAACTATTAGTCAGTTAATTTGTTAGCATATCAAGGTTTAACAACTGATACCTCGTATCTACAATTTTTGTCGCGTTAAGTTGTTATCATATTATTGAAAGAAAAAAAATGGTGGATTTTTCAGTTGAATTTATTTAACAACTAAACCAATCGGTAACTTGATCATTTACTTATTACAAAATGTCAACAAGAAAATCCGTCACATTTTCCTTTCAATAATTAGACAACAATTTAATGTGACAAACACTGTAGATACGAGGTGTCAGTGGTTAACCCTCTATATGATAATATGTGTTTTCTGTGCAACAGAAACCATTTCCGATATGGTTGTCCAGAATGTAGCAGTGTAAATAAACTATTGAATATTATGCTAACATTAATTTTGTCACTTTTTAATTATGAAAAAGCGTCTTCTAGTTTTCTGAATTTTCAACGATGTTCCCCTCTACAACAATCAGGTATAAAAATAAGCATGACTGAGATTATACACAAACAAGAGTGCTGATCAATTGGCAAGACAGAACCAGTGAAAGAAGATCAGGATGAAGCTGATATGAAAAGAAAATGTCGGTGGTAAACACGGACGACATGCTTACTGAGGAGGTGAATAATATCCAAGTAAGTGAACATGACTCAACAGATGCTATGCTATGTTGTCACGGAAATAGTCTACAAGCCCGGTAATAGAAAGTAATCAGTAACAACAACCGTAATGTTAACTTACTTGTGCTACGACTTCGCTATTGGATTACTTCTATCACTGAGGTTATAAACTATTTCCCTGACAACGTACATTTATGACCTCCTCGCCGTGGTAGTAACTGCTAAAACACATTAAATAAAACTAAGAAGTTTAAAAACCAGTGTTCAGACAAATACCATATTTAATAAATTCTTAATATCGAGTTATAATTCGGGATCGTTGAGCACTCAGGATTACGGTGTAGCACATAAACTGTTTTGGAGTATATAAATATCAAGAAACACAATTAGGTTGCCCCAATGATATGATTTAGTACGGATATGATAAACTAAACATGTAAAGAATTTCAAGAGAGACTATTTCAAATAGTGAGATTGCTTCAGCTAATTAAATTAAAGAAACATAAAGTAAAAAACAAATGCAAGAGCACTTCTAAAATAAACCCACACCGTTCGACGACGAGATCAGCATCGAAAAGTTCCATTTCAGGGCATAAAAGTAATATCAGTAATATTAGTCCCGTTGACCATACGGATTTAACTACTGAAGCAGAGTAAAATGTTATGTCTTTCATTCAATTTAGTGTTAACTGTCCCTTACCACACGGGTTAGCTGGAATATGTGTTTCTAAACTTATAGTACAAAGAGATTCCATTCTCTGAGAATTAATTAGTTATGGAAGTACAAACAGTTTCGATGGTATTTTCCTGCATATGGACTGTGTACAGGCAGCGATAGTATTAATTGTGTATCGTGTTTCAAATATACGAAAACCAAATCAAAAGTCAATTTCAGACATTATGTATAACATGAACAAGTACCATGAACAATAGCTTTCGATATGGTACACGACAGTGTTTATTGTATATTCTGGTATCCAGTGGGAGATTAATGATTATAGAGACAGCAAGAGAGAAAGGCATGACTGCAGTATGAATGCGTAGCCAGAATTTATTAAATACATATTTCACAAGAGACTGAGCCGTAGATACCTAAAATCCAAAGAACCCTATTTCTCAGGAATACCACATCCACTCTAATGTGTTTGAAGATTGCTTCACAAAATCACAACATATTTTTTTTAAAAAAGTGATCGGAAGTGACAAAAAATATAGAGATGATCAGAGTTAATTCTTTCAAAATGTTCAAGAAGTGTCTTTCTTACAGGGTAAGGTAAACTAAATGGAAATGAACAACATAATTAGACCACGTAACTTTGATAAAGTAACCATTGGTAATTTAAAACATATGCAGAGAAAGGTTACATGAATCAAACGAGTATAATGAAAGAGATATGTTCCTGGGTACGTCTTAATGAACGCAGAATCTCTATATCAATCAATAATTGTACCATTCCAATTTGTATCCGCTTTCAGAAAAAAAGGTAAAATCAGGTCACTCGTAACAAATACAGTTTCCTCTTGAAATAAAGGCAGTGTCTTTTTGCTGCTTCGAATTTCGCCCACGCATATTTTATTGCCCATGTTCACTACATCAACTTGATATAGTTTCCTTTCTTCGTGTAATAGCTATCGCAATAATGTTGTGGTTTGTTCGTTGGGATATCTCAACTTTAAAACTTGCTGGAATCCAGATTTTCTCTTCAGTCCCGTCTCTCCAACCCCTATCCCAGTTCTTCTCCACCTCTGCTCATGTAACTGAAAAGAATGGTAGCAGATAGAGGAAGACGGGGTAATAGCTAGAGGTGGGTAGAAAACGTCTATTCACTCCGTTGACGTGGATTAATGTTTCTGCTCCCTGGAGGCTGTCGTATCTAGCTGGCCTTAGCCAACGCTCCCTCTGTGTCAAGCCTAACTAGTTGCCCACCAGAGTGGAGAGACAAAGGGCCTCACTGGAAACGACAATAAGTTGAATTCCTCATTAATTTCCTTTTTTGTTTCCCCTGAACAGGTTTCAAAGATGCAATGGACATGTTCTCTTCCACACATTTACTCTTGAGTACGCTAGAGGGGTATATACATCCTCCCCCTCTCCCCCTCTCTCCTTTTTTAATAAATATTACCTATTGTCCAGGTAATTAATAAGAATACCGCCTAAACCAAGTCAGTCACAATGTATTTCAGAAAGCCCTGAATACACCGAACGCTGTATTATGCAGTAGATTAACGATACTTTACAACCTGTTGCCGAAAATTTATTGCATAATTACTTCCGCTCTTTGGAGTGATATAATTCTGCAAAAGCAACACTTTTGTCATGATGGTTGTAGCTAAATATGAGATGGTAAATACGCCTGTAGAAGCAAAGCTAACTGCTTCTAACCGCTACTGCTTCTACAATGAATGCACATTTCCGTTTTCACCGTCCTTATATATATTTTACAACTAATTTGTGTACATCAGATTAAATAATGTATAACGTTTTTGACATTTTAACGCTACGGTTTTCCGTTATGTAGAAATATAGCTATATAGCTTGACATACTGAGAATTCAATCACATCTATCATCAACTAAAATCATCTTTTGATTGGTTTGACGTAACCAATTCGTACTATTTCCGTAACTATATATTCTTCTCCCTATGTTACGTTCCTTATTCAGAAGTTTGAAGAAGAAAAACAAGAAAGGGAAAGAACATTCACATCATCAATTAACGAAATAATTAATGTACAAATCTGCAGAACACACTTCAATAAGTTAAAACACCGAAATATGATGCTAATAACATAAATTATTCGAAACAATGACAGTGGTCAGTCTTAACTTGTAGTGCTCTCATTTCACAAGTTTGATGTCTTAAAATTTGGTGCAATTGGTTAGCGCACGCAACGTTTCACTTTTTATACTTTCACCTAAGGCTGTTCGAATCCTATCAAAGGTCGTGTTTTATTTTTCTTCACGAAACTCAAGAGTAACTTCAATGTAATATTATCAATTTACATTTTTGTTTCTTACATGCTTTTATTACTATTTGTTACAATGACATATTAAACTGTTCAATATATTCACGGGCTACAAGTAGTACGTTAAATTGTTAACAGATGGCAGTAACGAGCACTATTAATTTATATGCTTTTAAGTTCTTGAAAAATGCTCCACTAGCATTAATTAAAAAAGTAGTTATACGATTGTCGGATGTAAAACCCCACATTTTTTAAAATAAAAATATGTAATTCTTTTGAAATACAAGAGCTTTAAAGAGCATTATTAGAAGATATCTTATGATTTAATCATGAAAAAAGAGCTGCTATAAATTAGTGTTAAGCAACCAAAATATATCAATATCTTAAAGAGGTATTAAAAGAAAAAATAATTTTAAATTAATAAAACGAACTAAATGACGTGTTAAGACATACAGGAAATTTCTTTCCATCCATTTTTGCTATCTTTTGTTAGCAATACTAACAAATTAAATACCATTTGTATCTTAATGACAAGTAGTCGGCAGATTGATTGCGTCATAACATGACGGCTCACGATTAAGCCCACGACTGAGACTGTTTCGAAGCAAGGCTTTATTACTCTTGATAAATCATCCCAGAAAAAAAAAGAAAATGTTTTCCGCAGTCTACTTAAACAGAAGTTTATTTATTGCAATAATAAAATACTACTGGAAATTTCCATTATAGACTTTTTTCTGAGCTTGTGGCAAATGATACATTGTGCACCATTCTTATTTGATTTATTTTTCTTTTCAATATGCTGATGAGGACGGACAGATAGAGTTACTTATTAATTGAGTAACTGCGCTGTCAATATCACTTACTTCTGTATTTCTTTCTGAGAAAGACCTATAAAAATTGCAAAGGTCTTACACAATTTATTTACGCACCCGATCAGAATTATCGCATCACAGTTAACCAAACTTTAAATATGCCAAAGTAGTATCATATTACACAGTAAAAAATAGCTGTGTTAATTCAACACAATATGGTCCCAGCGTTACCACCACTTTCTGTGTGTTAAATAAAACAACACAAAGTTTTGGTTTTGGTACTGGAGAAAATGTTACGACTGCACAGATATTTGAACATCGGTTGCTTAATTAGGAATCGAGCGTCTTATCGACCTGGCTGAATTATCAGACAGAAAAAGCACTCGATGTAAACAATATTTATTGAACAACACTGGAATTGAACGACTACACTATAGATTCAAACAGTGTATGGGATCAAATATATGTTTCTGAACCACCAAAACAAACTAAGTTACTTGCGCCACATATTTCCTGGTTCAACCACATTATATTTGTCAATTGGAATCATAATTTTCATCATTGATAATGTTCCATTTCTATGAAAGCAAGCAAGATGGTGACAGCTTACCATACCATCAGTATTATGGCTTTCTTATCGTAACGACATATCATATGCTGCGCTTGCTTTCATAGCAATGGAACATACTCTTAACGAATAGGAATTCTGATCCTTATTTGACAAATGAAAAAGTGATTAAATCATGGCATAAGTCGTAAGAGTAACTTTGTTTGTGTTTGGTATTCAGAACAATGTTTTATCATCTATACTGTTGGAATCTAGCTTTTGTTTCTGTCTGGAGATTTAACGCAGATGGTAAGATATTGGACTTCTAACTCAACAGCCTACCTTTAAATCTTGCTACAGCTGTAACTTTTTTCCACTGCCGAAATCAACACCGTGTGTTAATTTGATTTAACACAAAAAGTGGTAATTACGCTGGGACACCGCATTGTGTTGAATAATCATATATATTATTTTTTAGTATGTACCTAGCGTCTTGGTGTAACATACATTTCTAGTTGTTGTGTCTAATTCTGGAAATACCACAAAAATTATGTTTCATAACTCAGAAACATAATAAGAAGGAAGACGTAGTAATTCTCAAGTTATTGTAATACTAGTGGTGATACTGAAGCTAAATGATTGAATAGTGAAAAGTACATCATGTTAGGTGTCTTAGAGCATTATCGTTACTCTTAAGGAGGTTCGTTCTTCACTATTCTCACGACCCTTACAGATCTTTTGAATTTTGTTTTAGTTTAGAATTAGTACTCTCCTGAAATCGACTTGCTAATGTACTAAACCGAACCATTAGGAACGATGCATAGTTCAAATATTTTGCCTAATGCTGTCTAAGACGTTTAAGAATATACATATTTTTAGGAATTAAACAACTAACGGATACACTAACAAACATAATTTTATATTTAGAAACATGTTACAGTTCTATTGTTATTTTGAATCAGAACAAGCATTTACATAACATTTATATTTAATTAGAAAATTATACTTGAAACGAAGATTTCTAATCGATTTCAGTCATTATTAGCTCTCAGTTCTATTTATAAACAATTATATATAAATATATATTTTAAACAGTATGTTTTCGATTTTACAGTTTCTCGACTGATCAATTGTGTTTTACACCAAAGTTTAAAAAAAAAACATGTTGGAACAAATCTAGAATTTAATCTATTACCCCTTTCTTACCAGCTCTTTCTAACTTGCTTTCTTGCACAAAACTTCCGTTTAGTGTTGGCAAGGAAGAAGATTTGCGAAGTACTAATATTACATCGGAAATTATGTAACTAAAAATAACTACATCATTATGATGAATATTTCATTAAGTTAAAAGCATGTTTTAAAATTTTTACTTCACCTACATGTTTTGCAGTTCTTCGTAGAAACTTTTCACGATGCAAAAGCTTTAAAACTAATATTCCTTTTAAGAGAAGTATCCATACGCAAACATACGTCTATATCCATATACACTTACCACGCACACTTCTACACATACACAAACTAAATTGCATTTACTGGGGACAAAACAAGGAAAAGATACCATTAAGGTTCTCAAATTTTTATAACATTTTTCCAGGATAAAAGCAAACAGAGAGACCAACGCGGTTGTTGGGTATTTAAAAAAAAAATAGTACATGCAGTGCAGCTGTCTCTTCGTCACGTTACTCACGAATACCAAGACAAGATGGATTTTGTGAAAACAAAATAATGAATTAAAAATAAGCTATGCAAAGAAAATTACAATACAAATCACAGTAGCAGGGTTGTAATAGAACGGGCCTTGTCCTTCAGAAATAAGAATAAGACAAGTATTACACATAAAATGTAAAGAAACAGAAGACGAGGAGAGCAGCAAAATGCTGATTTATGTAATCAACTTTGCGTAATTAAAGTTTCTATTAGATTGTCTTCAACTAAAGACTTGAATCGAATGAAAACCAGAGCCAGTAAAAAACCTGGAAGTCAATTATAAGTAGTGTACATGTCGTTTTAGAAAAGCAGAAGAAGAAATGCGTTTTGTTTATAATGTCTTTGTTCCTCTGAAGGAACTGTTGCATGTATTCAAACAAATACATCTTGGGTTACGCCGGAAGAAGAACTTTGTTTTCCTCTTGATGTAAAATCCTTACTTATTTCTACTTCGTGTAACGTATTCTTTCTTTCCTTATTTCTCTGTACATCTGCTTCTCTGTCTCTCTTACGATCTATTCGTTCTGACTCACACCCTCTTCTTCTTTCGAGTTTTAATTAAACGAGTACAGAGGAACACAGGAGGATTACAGAGAAGGAGACAAATTGTCCAGGACTACCTTGGGAACCATGCAGCGAGTTTTTGATACAGGTCTTAGTTTTTAGGTAATCAAGCTTTGAAGCTTTTGGCCTTGTATTTTCTTCGCTCTTTTGTACCCGTTACTTTTTTCATCTATCCCACGTATGCGGGAAGGAAAATTGTATTTTTTTTTTCATACTAGATTTCAGGTAAAATTTTCTAACTTACTCCTGGGAGAAATTAGGATGAAAAGAAAATAAGATCGTAGCTTAGATGAAATATACAAAAAATAAGACAAGCTTCTAATATTATTTTTCTTTTTTCTTTAAGTAACTTTGCAGAAACCCGATAGCTATCGCCGTTGGTTCCTAAATAATACTCTAAGCTATTCACCATATGGTCACATCAATGGATAATTGACTTTTCAAAAGATATGCATTAATGGTAATTCTTTATTTAAATAATTCATGGTGATTCTTGGTCAAGGAAAGGGACATATCTAATTCTGTGACTGAAAACTTTTCAATATGGTAACACTAAAAAGGTTCCTAAAAGCAAAAAGTTTTAAATGATGAAGATACAAGAGTAACTTAAGATTGATTGAGTGTATTCTCTAAAGTGTATATTTTAAAACTGATAAACATATGATATAATAATTTGAGGAAACGATAGTGTATATTCGTTAAAACCGTTAACAAAATTGATGATAAAATTTGACAAAATGTTGAAATTTTACTAAAATTATTGTACAACTAACACATTCTATATTGTTCAACCCAACAAGAATCGTGATTGGAAAAGAATTTGTCAATATGTTCATAATCTTTAATTCTCACAACCATGTTTTGGTGCATAATTACGTCTCTATCAATTTTGGCGACTTTAGGCAATTTCAATCATAATCAGAAAATAGACTAATCTGGACATTACATACAGGAAGAACAATTTTTATTCCAATCAATATCTCTGAAATATATTTTGGTATAAGTTCCTCCTTGTTTCATTTCGGGACTAATAAAACTTTTAAGATACTCTGCGATCACGATTTCATCAAATAATCCCATCAATCCACTGAAGAAAATTTTGCTTTTTGGAAGAGAACTTTATGATAATTTGCGAACAGAACTATATATTTATATTCATGCTAGTACAATCATGAATTTTCAGTAGCTGATACATATACGTTCTACAAATATTAAACTATTATATCAATGCATGGAATGTTGAAGACCAAATAGGTTACTCAAGTGATCTTGGAGTTAACCTAACTGAGGAATAATATCAGAATTGTTTTCGACAAGTTATGCGTTTTTGTCTTTCTGGATTAATGCAAATAATCTAATATGCAGACAAACACAAGCAAAAAGCTTGTTCTACATCACTAGCTAGAATTTTAAACAACGGATGTGACGTAGTTTCAACACATGTCACTAAGCGCACTCAGAACGTGTTTTTATTTTCATAAAAGCTTTAGACGAATTACACAACAGTTTTAAAACAACGAGGCTAGAATCTTAATCCTGCTGTAGTCATGGTGCTGCTGTATACAGAATATAACACATACTTCGTCCGTACATGCCAGTAGTGTTGAAAATTTAACTTATGTACTGTACATAATTTACAGGGTGTCCCATTTTAATCCCACCACTGGAATATTACATATCCCTGCAATGGAAAATAAAAGTTCTGTTCGGGGAGGTGTACCGACAGTGGTGGGGTGGGACCTGATTAAGGGAATTTCAGTCAGAGCGGTAATCTTGAAAACCGCCATATTGGATTTAGGTAGAGAATTTGCATTGAGAACAGTGTCATGTATCGTTTTAGGTTAGCAAGTTCCCAGAAATTTAAATTTGAAATTAGGTGTCATCTGTGTTTATTTATTTAGAAGATAGGGACTATAAATTTTGACATTTTGCAAACGGATTTTGCTGAATGTTTGTCATTCTGTTGTTTCATATGGTTCAACATTCCTCTAAACATTATCGTGCTCATGAAGTTACTGAGATAATCTTTCTCTGTCTATTAAAACTATGCGAAAAGTATAAACAAATAAATGTTACACTGCCTTTGCACTATACTTCGCCAACCACGTGCTTAAAATCAGTGGCCATAATCATTAGACCACATGGACTGGGTTCCTAATATTGTTAACAGCATATTGGCATGAATATGATGACTCAAATGCAGGAATTATTATTTTAGATTTTCCTTACAAACGCAATGTTTGAAAAAATAAATAACGAAAGAAAAGCAGAATAAAAAAGTGAAGTCGGCGTTTTGTCTGAGACATGCAGACACAAGACTGAAAAATGGATAATTCCATTTGCCGTCATATCAGAAAGAAATGTCTGTGATAAAGTTTATTTTGAGGACTTCATTACGAAGAAAACACGCAAACCACTTTTCTCAACTACACTCGTTCTCCGTTTGCTAGACAACAAGGAAGTGATAAGACAACACCAGCACGCTAGAGGAAGAATATTACGTTTTACGTTTGTTATCTAAACCTTTATGAGAAAGAAAAAAGAAATTTGTTAAATTTTCCCTTCATTTGCACTTTTCCTCCAAATTGCCAATTTATTTTTTTCAAGCCTACTATTCTTCATTTCTTCAGTAACAAAGTAAATATAATGATTATTATTATTGTTAATAATAATAATCATAATAATATAGTTAGAAGAGAAGAAGAAGAAATGAAATCAAGCTAAAATATCAGGGAAAGAGTAAACACTCATAACCCAGAGTCTCAGACTTTTGATTGTTACAGGGATTCGAACTCCGTTGCCGACTATCCTGACAGAGTTTTTTCAGAGTTTATCTCTGACTTATAAGGTGAATGCCGGGATGGTAAAGCCCTGGCCACCTTCACTCCTTCTCTACTTAATCCATTCAGGCCTGAACCAAAGATGCTAAAGGGACATAAATAAATTTATATTCTAATTCAGGTCATAATGAAGATGGCCAAAACTTTGGTTCTGAGGCAAGCTCTTCAGTAGTTGATTGTCCTGATTATTTATTACCTTTAAGTCGAAAATATCAACAGCGTGCCTTGAATTAAAATCAGGACCGCTTGATACGGCTTCGTAACACCATTTATAAATGCAATATCTGTAACTAAACAGGCTGAAAGTGTCCATTTCTGTGGAGCGGCATTTAATGTGAATTCAGTTCATTTATGAAACGCAGATTGAGATAAAATAAGGGGAATATAAGTAGCCAAATGAAAGCTGTCTTTACTTTAGTAGTTTGTGCAGGAAATAAGGGATGTGTTAGATGCCTGTTCATCCGACGGACTTGAGAAAATATACCGTACTACTTACTAAGTGAATTCCAAGACGAGATCGTGAGCCTAGGTTTGGCTGCTTACTTTCACATTTTCTTGACAGAAGTTACATATCTTTTTTGCAAACCAACTGATAACTATGAACGCAAATAAGGAACCGTCGGTGATTCATTTACGGGTGATTTCGGTGAAAGTATTATCAATCCATATAGGACTAAAATATATGCTTATAGATGAATTTTTTAAATATGAGTATTGTAGAAAGAGCTACAAATATGAAGAATCTGGACCATAATAAAAGCTTTCTTGATCCCTGGATTTCATAACTTTTCTATCCTTTTCTCTGAAATATTCTGCTATTTTACTAACGTAATCTTCATATGCAGATTGGTAATGTCCGCACAAGCCCGCGTTGGAATTACCGCTCTCCCACCAGGCGCCTTCTCAGGTGGCGGATAGAGGAATGCCGACCAGATATGGTGAATGCCGGAAATATTCGGGGATGGAGCAAAACCAGTGCTGCTGCCTTGCAGTTAGCAGTAGGCTCTACAACGGCTAAGGGAAGATAACCCTTAACAAAAATATCATGGTCAGGGGAATCAGCATCACCATTACCTCTGGGGCTGAAGATGAATGACATCGTCAAGGCTCAGAGATGGACAGAGGACGACATCTTGAATGTCTGCCTTTACTGAGAGATCATAGAGCTGACAAGTCTACATCGCTAAATCATATCATCAAATAGTAACAGATGGTACATGGATTCTCCTAGGATAAAATATTCCTGAGGAAAACTAGTCCATCATTCGGATTTCCGGGCGGGGTCTGATTTAGAGTGCTCCAAGAACAGGATTAAGAAAAAAAAATAGAATAGAAACGTGGAACGTAAGATTGTTATACAAGACGGGCCCTCTTAGAGTGGCGGTACGCGAAACTGGGAAATACGAGCTGGACATATTATCGATACAAGAAGTCCGGTGGGAGGGCCAAGATAGCACCCGACGGAACAAGTACTCTTTCTACTATGGGGGAACATAGTCTCACGTTCTCGGAACAGGATTCCTCATTAAGAACAGTATCCTTCAGGCGGTTCAGAATATAGAGTTCCTCAACGAAAGACTATCATACGTTACGATACGTACCCGATGGCGCAACACGGTTTTAATAAATTTCTGCTTAAGACAGAGCAGGCTTATCATAAAGACAAAGATATATTTTACGAGGAGCTAGAGAGGTTGTTTCACCGGTTACTGAAGTATAGAACGAAAATTATGTTGGGTGATTTCAGCGATAATGTAGGGAGGGAAAGATTATAGGCCTACTATAGGCAAATACAGCCTTCACGAAATCACCAACAATAATATAAAAAAACTGATAATTTTCGTGATCTCGAGAAACCTACTAGTAAGGAGCACATACTTTTAGTACAAAGACATACACAAATAAACATGGGTATATCCGAATGACAAAACCATCAACCCGATTGATCACGTATTAGTAAATAGAAGAATACGCACCAATATAAGGGATGTTAGATCTTACAGAGGAGCGGAATGTGAGACCAACCATCAGTTAGTGACCATAAAAGTAAGGGACAAGCTATGCATCGCGAACAAAGAAAGCAAGGGATCAAAACATTTTAGATTCCAAGTTAAGTGATTAGATAATCCAAGTGTAAAAGCAGATTACCAACTGTAAATATCAAATAGATTCGAAATCTTAGCCGACTCAAACAGTAATAAAGACGAAATTAATAGTGAAATTTATGAAGGTAAGATGTGGGATTCAATTCGTGATACAGTGAAGGGCGCAGCAAAGGAACGTGTAGTTGAGAAAAAACACCATAAAAAAACCTTGGCTTAATGAAGAATTCCTTAAACTTCATGAAGAACGAAAAGTAGCACGGCAGCGATGGCTAAGTAATAAAAGCAAAGCAAATACCAACCACTACAGTAACGGAAACGAAATTCCACACGCGGGCTCAGAAAAAAAACTAAAATATCTTACGCAGAACATTCAGGAGATAGAGGAAAACGGCAAAACAAATAACATACGAGATCTATATAAAGAGGAAAACTCGTTAAGAAAAGGTTATCAGCTGAGACTAGCGGTAATTAGAAATGAATGCGGAGATCTGCAGGCTGATCCGAATAAAACTCTTGATGTGTGGAAAAGTTATTTTGACAAACTTCTTAATGTACAGAACGGAGAAGAAACAGAGGAATTTGAAATCTATACCACAGAACAGTGGATACATGAAACTAGCGGAGTAAAGGTTGAAATGTCGATAACGAAATTAATAAATTTTAAATCACCTGGAATAAACAATATTCCAGCCTAATTAATTAAAGCAGGAGCAATGGCAATAATCAAGAAACTGCATAAATTGATATACGCTATATGGGACTTCGAAAGGAATGGAAAACCTCAATAATAGTGCCGGCTTATAAAAAAGGCGATAAATTGGACAGTAATAATTACCGCTAAATCTCGTTACTTCCAACATGTTACAAAGCATTGAGTACAACAAAATGTTCATCTACGTATACTGTTAACTTGCCTAAGTGTATACGTAGATGGAATACTTGGAGATCAGCAATGTGGATTTGGACGAAATAGATCAAATTTGAACCAGATTTTCGCCTTGAGACAAATCCTGGGGAAGAAATGGGAATACAATTGAACTATTCACGAGCTTTTCATTGATTTTAAGAAGAATTATGATTCTATTTAAAGGGAAAAATATACAGTACCTGGTACAATTTGGAACTCCGAGGAAATTGTTCATATTGTAGAAAGGTGCCTCAGCGATCCCACAAGCAGAGGTAATAATATGTCAGATAATTTCAGAATTGGCAACGGATCGAAACAAAGTGATGCTTTATCACCACTACTGTTTAACTTTGGTTTGGAATATGCGATTTTAAAAATAAAAGAGGACAAAAAATGACTAAGGTTGAATGGCTTAAATCAACTGTTCGTGTACGCGGATGATGTAGATTTAATTGAGAAGATATAGAAGCGCTACAAACTAAATCGAATTTGAAATCAAAGTCACAATATTGAACTCCTAAACAACATTTTAAAATTTTAGCGTATACGTAAATGATAATTGATTTTAATTAAATATGATGTTTATTTTTTAATAAATGATTCCTGATTCGATTTTGGCGGCCATTTTGAATCGAAGTTGGTGACTTTTTCAACATGTAATATTTTCCTAAACTACTTGTGATAGTACACTTTTGTACCACGTTTCGTAGCTCTAGCTCAAACGGTGTGGAAAATGGATTTTTGCGCCCGCCATTTTCAAACGATTGAATAACAAACAGTGGCAACTTCCAGCAGAATTTTGTTGTTTTAAATTAACAAACATACATTTTACTCTAACTTTCAATAAGTCTGACATCGGAATATCACGGAGCAACATAACGTTTTCATTATAACATATTGTATTTTAACGTTTTAAATTAATAAAAATCAATAATAATTTATATTTGATAAATTATTAATTCTTAACATTTTTATATATTCCACGTAATTTCAGACGTTGGTTCCACTTGATTTGATTATGATCTGCTTTAATCTAAAGTATACAAAAAATTAAATGCGTGAGTCGTTTACTGCCTCAGTAACACAATCGATGCCAATCGAACAAAGGTAGCTTTGCGACTTCTTGTGGACGCAACGCAAGGTTTCATAAAATTATGCTACATCATGAAAACGCCTCATGTATTATGCTAACATGACAAAAGGTAGTAATCAAAGACTTCGGTTAAGAGGTTACTCCACATCTCTCGTATTTGCTTGATCTCCGGCAGTTTTCCACCTTCTCAGCTCTCTATCTAAAACTATTCTAGCATTCTCCTTTTGTAATGAAAGTACTCTTTAAACTTAGCTCGACGAGTTATTTTAACTGAAAACAATCATACTGATTGAGGTGTGGAACCTTGCCCGAAAGTTGGCAGTTAGTCATAGACAATGCATCAGAGTATAATATTTATTAGTTTCTGCCTTCTAGCTATATCATTCAGAGTAAAATAAACAATTTGCCACTAACGTAAAAGCTTTATGAAGCATCTTCCTTTATGTGCGTCTTCGTGTTTACTATTTTATTCCTTCTACATTTTGAAAATCCCAAACAAAAACGCTAAGATAGTTTATTTAAGAAGACTGTCGTTTTTTTTACAAAATGTTTATGTTACAAAGCAAACATGGAAAATTGTAACCGTTATGAGGAGTGTTAGCTCCGATCCGGCTTTACATGGTATTTGTGAATATGTGCTTAGATTAGTGTGTTGTGACACTATTCCCTTTCTCTCTCTCTCTCTCTCTCTCTCTCTCTCTCTCTGTGTGTGTGTGCGTGTATGCTTGTGAATGTGTGTGTGTGTGTGTATGTATCTGTGTGCATATGTGTGACAGCCAGTGAACCGGATAAATAAGAGAAAGAAGCAGAGAAAGGGAGTTGGGAACTGGAAATTGGATAGAGCATGGGCATTGTGTGGAAGCAGAAGAATATACGTTTGTTACGTTTTCCTACATTCAACATGGACTGCTGCGTACACTAGGATTTGTGGTTTAAGCCAGTGCTCCAAACGCTGTGGTCAGTTCTTGTTGTATTTTTTAAACTTCCTTCTTGGTTTCCCCCTTCCTGTCTCTTCCCACAATTCTGTGTGTCAGTCTGTTTCACTAACAGCACTTGCTTATTTTTATTTTTTGCGAAGACATGTTCCCTCCTCGACCGTTTCGTCTCTTTACGTTCCTAGATTATCTATTTCTCCCTTCTCCAAGAGTTTCTCCCTACGTCCACTTTTGCTGCACATTCCAAAAATCCCCTGACCTATCTGAAACATTGATGGCTGTCGAACGAACAACTGTTCTACTAATGCACATCAAACAGCCACAGCAAATCCTTTGAAATTTCATCGCTTCTGCTTTAGAGTACTGCAATGGCATTTCATTTTTTTTAAAAAGACATTTAACATCTGCATAAGCTTAAAGTGTATACACAGAGCCTATTATATGTCTACTGTCTTCCATCCCCGAGAGCTTATGAAGTTCTGAACATTCAGTTATAAAACGAGAAAATGTAATCATGAGAATATATTTGAAAAATTTATCTGTAAAAACTAGCAGCACACATTAAAAATAATTATGTACAGGACGAACGTGAGAACATAAAAAAAAAAAGGAGATATTTCGTTTGTGGAGAGGAAGAATAATTAGTCAATACAGAAAAGCTTTCTAAAAATATATTATGCTTTGGCAGTTGTATTGACTAAATTTTTATGGATCATATTGCTTCAGGACCATAGTCCGTCACCCCATAGAGCACTGAAATCCAATTAAAAAATGCAAAAAAAGTATCCAAAACTGCATGATACCATTTCAGGACATTTATGGATATTAAAGCTCTTCTGAGCGAAATATATGTGAAAGGTTTAAATTACTTTCAAAGGGTAGCGAGTTGAGTGTTGGCATAATGATTTACAGTTAGGAATGTTGCTGGCAAGCAAGTTTCTCTTGATGGTGTTTGGCTTTACATCTTTCCTTCATTCGTAGCAATTTCATCATTTAATTAATTTGGATTTATAATGTTAATCGTCAATAAATGCGTCAGACCATTCTATTTCTGATATTTAGGCAACATACGAGTGTATATATACTGTACTCATTTGTTTCCTTCTACCAAACAGACACTCATGTACACAAAGCAACATATCTAAATTAGTTTTGCCTCTGCACAGTGCTAATCATCGCGTAATATATGAATTATTATACCTATATTGATATAGTAACTACACTGCAAAAACTGTACCTTTAAATATTGGGTACAAAATGCAGATTTCGTACTCACATTTTTTTTAGAGATGGTTGCGAACTCAGGCTTGGGTTTAATGGGGCGGTTCTTTGCCTCCCAATTCTTGGGAGGGAACAAATTAATGAAAAAAACGGTGGTATGATATGAATACCTGTGCCCGTCACTGCTTCTGAACAATAGACGGTAAAATGTACCCACCATTTTCGAGAATCAATCACGGGCACAGGAATTAATATTATACTATCATTTTTTTATTAATATGTTCCCTCTCAAGAGGCAAAAAACCGTTAATCCCAACCCTGTGTTTGCGGTACCCACAATTCTAAGGTATAGTTTTTGCAGTGTACTAAACATTGGATGATTAAAAGAGAAAACAAGTGCATACATATAATACAAGACAGATGAACCAAATAAGCATTGATACTAATAATACAACAACTTATGGTATAAATGGAGTTAGGTATAATCTAATTCAAACTTATAACAATTTACAGAACCACATAAAAAATAAAAGATCAGAAATAAATGGTAAAGAAATTGTTCTGGAACATGTATAGAAGTTAGTTTAACTAAATTTGTTGACATTTTAGTGAGGAATTTCATATAAGAAAATTATGTAAATTTTAGGTCTTTATTTTATAAATATGTATATTGCCCCTTAGTGTGAGTTAGTGTTCGTTGGGGTCGATTTTATGTTAAATGTTAATGTAAAAAACATAACTAGTTAGACGTTCTGACAATACAGAAAGAAATGTATACCTGATTTATGTAAAAAAAAAAGTTCACCAAAATAGCTCAAAACTGCAAAATAAAATAGTTTGTCTCTTCTTCGTGGTGTACTACTTTTACTCTCTATAGAAAGTTTATTTTTCAATACTTTTTAAACAGTTGTCCATAGGAAATCCCATGTCTGTAGTTCGTAAATGATGCACTGCCTAAGGAGCTTTTTTTTTTTTTACAAAAATAAATTATTTCGTCAATGTACCATTTTTCTACGTGTTTTATACCTGTGATTAAAATCTCATTTTGATAGTATAAGCGTGCAACTATTATATACTGAGAAGCATCTCGTGCATGACTTTGATCCTTACAGCTGACGGGGCTTGTAACATCATGTTTTATAGCAGAAAACTGCCTGTTATATTTTTTTGTTTGTTTATTTGAGGATAAAACTAAACAAAAGAACAATTGTTTTGGATAAATTGTAATGGTTTTTGTCTTGTATCATTGAAGGAAACCAGAGGAGCATTATTCAGAAAGTACCTTCCATAGGTTCAAACACTGCTTCACTGTCAATAAAATTTGTCAGCATTTCTGTCTTCGTTTGAAGGGATTTAGGATTATATTTCTGATAGATACTACCATCGCTGATATTTCTGTAGTGCTTAAATAAAATTTCTATCATTCTTAATCATTTGAATTAATTATAATCTACAATATTTTGGAGAGAAAATTTCAATATACATTTTATTTGTATAAAATTTATAAATGTTATATTATCTGTATATATAAAATATATGAATGTACATTACGAGATATAATTGTATTAATTACATTTTGATTCAGTTTGCAGTCTCTTTAGAAACTTTAAAACTGTGAGAGTTTCTACGTTGTTCTATAGATGACCAAAAACTCAAAATCACAGGTATATTTACATCTACATATTTACAAAGAACACATTTGAAGAAAGTATTTCAATGACTATTGATGATAAACTCTTTTCCAAGCCTAGATGTAAGGAAAATACATTAACTATTCCACTAGGTTTGTTGAAGCGTTTTTCTATACATTTCTAAATATAAAGCTTTCCTCAATTCGAGTCGCAACAAACACAATTGTATTATTACACGAAAGAGTACACCATAACTTCGTCTCCCCACCTTTGGCACGCATGTGGTGATTTCTACTTCAGAAGTACAGCATTTCAGCTTAACTAAACGTTCAGTTCAGGTTCAGAGAACTTATGTCCGAATTATAGCAAGTAACTATTACAACGTTAAAAATATAGTTTGTATCATATAATTAATTTCGTTATATTGATTCTAGAAGATAAGGAGAAAATAATAATCGTAAATTTTACTATTTCAAGAATAATAGTTAATATTAGCCGGGTCTATTTCGATGAATCAGCTATATCGATCAGAAGAAAATAAACAAGTCAATGCAGTCATTGCTTGAAAGTTTTCCTTTGATATTTCAGTTGATTGAGTGAAAACTGGGAACATATCTTGCAGATCATGATCGTATTAACCTGATCAAAATAGTCCTGTGTTCGAGATAGACTCGGGTTGCCCTTTATTACATATATGGTATTTATTAGACTTGCCTATATCCTTGATGTATTGTATAAAATCATTATTATTGTCTTGTATTTGATTTTTACTACAAAGTAAATATCATACAAAGTAAATACTATAACTATGAAATCAGTGTTATACTACAAATATTCACATAATGCTATCTTTGAGACTTTATTTTCAAATCTGTATCACTTGGGAATACGTTGGATATCTGATAATTTTGTATTTCCAAAGGGATATCTGGATATCTGATAATTTTGCGTTTGTGTTGAGTGCCTTTTTTTTTCAAAATAGACATATATTGGTATCGGTAAAATGAAATAATAAAAGCGAGACGAATCAATATACATATGTTGATGGAGGGAGAAATTTAAACACATACAATGAAACCGATGGATGTCTGTTAAACACAGGCAAAGACATGAAAGAGGAAGAGAGATAAAATGGGAGAGAGATGAAGAAGATGTAAAGATAAAAATATGGAATTTAACCGTAGTAAAAAAAGATTAAGTTCAGTTCCAACAAATCAAATCTAACAGCAAGATAGAAGTAACTTTCGGATTTAATATTTGTTCAGGGATATTAGAATATATATCAAGGGTGCTTCAAGAAATCATTAAGTCATCACTTTCAAAATGGAGACCAAATTTGGTGGTCAGATAAATTCTCATGATTTTTAGTGAAACTCCAGAGTTTTGAGACACATCTAGATAATGTCAGACGTGTAACACACACGCTTTGTTTGCACGGGTTTCGTTTGAACATTTGGTGGGGCTTATTAAACATACTGGTTCGGAATACTTTGTAGTCAGAGATTCTGCCAGGATTTGCAGATTAGGGGTGTAAAGTCAAAATTGGGACGGTGGAGTAGAGTTTTGCACGGTTTCTATCAACATTTGTCAGCAAATAAGTTAAAGTTAGGGGTTAGTCTCAAGGATTTGGGGCTGACACTCCCCACATGCGGGGTCTGGCGGAATCTTTGATTGTAACAATACCATTGGGTACAGTAGGCCACACTTTCTTTTCCAGACTACGAATGCAAATTGAACATAAAAAGTAAATGAACGAATGATAATTTTTCTGCTTAATTTCTATCAGAAAGAGCCAAGATTATAATCCAAACTGTATGAAAATGAAAAGTTACAAATGTTCAAAACCAAAACTAGCATGTTCCTTATATATATAGTAAACCTTACGTGTTCCACATTGCAAACGTGAAAAAAGAAACACATAAATTAGAGGATGGAAACAAATTTAGTGCCAAACTAATACAAATAGAATTATTCTCTTAAAATACTCAGGGGGGGGGGGGGCATTTTCTACTCATGACTGAAAATGTATCTGTTCTGGACATGCCACTATATATTCCATCCATTGCGAATAAAACGTTCTAATAATTACAACACTAATGAACTAATTCGCACAGATGGAATGAACACGGCTGAGCTGACACGGGTCACCAGCTCTCGGGGGATGCTGGTCAAGTTTTGTACTGTGTCGCCGGGTGTAAAATTCGAACGTATTCGGACGCTGTGATTCGATTTAGATCTGACAACTCGGAGGATGAAGGAGAGGTTTTAATTATTTTATTGCTTTTGAACAGTGTCTCAGGGTGAACAGGATCGCAGATAAAAACTATAAAATCCAAAGATCACTTCTATCTTGCTGTTGGATTTGTGGGAACTGAACTTTATACGGTTAGGTTCTTTTTTACTATGTTTAAATTCCTTATTGTATCCGCACTCCCTGTTCTTCTTCTTCTTCTCTCTCCCCTTTTCTCTCTCTCTCATTTCTCTGCCTCTGTGCAACAGACAACCATCGGTTTCAATTTTTCATTTTTCTTGTTTAAATTTTAAGTTCCATCAACTAACGTATATTGACTCATATTGCTTTTATTCTTTCATTTTATCGATATTAATACATGTATATTTAAAACGATAAATGTGCTCATGATTTTTACTGATTTTAGTAAGGGCGAGACGAAGGAAGGAGAGTGAAGGGTTTGTTTACCAGACACGATTATGGGATAAGAAGGCGCCATTTGGGTTGGCTAGCTGCACGACGTTAGCTGTCGCAATTTTTTTGATGGGATGTGTATCACAATACTACTTTAACCCTTTCAAATGTTTTTATTTTTATTCGTAGAAACTTCATGTCTGCGAACTATTTCACTTAGATCTTATTTAATTCTTGCTATTATATGTCTCGCCGTTTTTAATATGTATATGTATATATATACAGGGTGGTCCACCTAAAACTAGCACCTCAAATATCTCGGCTCCTATTTCACACAGACCATTGAAATATAAAAGTGAATTACTAAGTTGCATATGGCAAATCAAATGGTATTATTTTCAGTATCAGTGGCGGACTGGGAATACCCATACGAGGGGTCAACTACAAAGTTTTAAATGGAAAGTGGGGTGACTTCTTTGGAACAAGAAGTGAGAATGGAACAATTTTTAGAGGAAACATGATGTAATTTTATCTACTGTATAGCAGCTACTACAGCCAGTTGTTATTGGAAAAACTTTGGTAAACTTTATTTTTATATGGGTCAGTCTAGTAACTTTGAACTTCGGCCCATCACGTTTCGCCCCTTAGCCATTACAATCCCAAACATTCATACCCCTCCCGGAATTCGAACCCGGGACCTTCGAGTCGTTGGCCTACCGCACGGCTACCCGGTCGGCACGTATCCACTTTTGTACGTAATATTATTATTACAAGAGTGAGTATTACTTTAGTATACATCGGGTGCTCTCAGTATAAACAACTTAACGAATATTTTTTTTTTAATCAGACAAATGTTTACGCATACATTGTGTGACCAAAAGAATCCGGACCCGCGACTGAAAATGAAGTACAAATGTGGGACCCACCATTGGGTTCGGAAACACTAGCAGTTGATACAGTGTTAGCCACCATTAGCGTTGAGGACACAAATGTTTGTCACGGGGAACGAACTTTACTAAAGGATTGTATAGGAGGAACAAGGTTATTTGAGGTGCTGTAACATAATTCCAATAACAATTGGTTATCGTAGCTGTTAATATTGTAGCGAATATTAAAAATATATATCCTCTGAACATTGAGACGTACGCACAAGCAAAAGTTTTATGTACTATATTAAAAGATAGGATATAGACTTTTGTTCGCGCATACGCTTCATTTGTTGCAATTTTACTACTTGTTCCAAAGAAGTTTATAATTAACAAACTTTCTATTTAACATTTTGAAGTTGACCCCCAGTATGGATATACTCGGTCCGCTACTGACACTGAAAATATTACCATTTGATTTGCTATATGCAAATTACTAATCCACTTTTTTGTTTCAATGCCCTATGTGAAATAGGAGCTGAGAGATTTGAAATGTTAATTTGGGGCGCCCCACTATTATTCCAATAACAATTGGCTGTGGTAGCTGATATACGGTAGGTAATATTAAAACATGTTTCCGCTAAAAGTTGTTCCATTTTCATTTCTTGTTCCGAAGAAGTGAATAGTTACCCCACTTTCAATTTAAAATTTTGTAGTTGACCCCTCGGATGGGTATTCCCGGTCCGCCACTGATACTGAAAATAAAATTATTTGATTTACCATATGCAACTTAGTAATTCACTTTTTATTTCAATGCTCTATGTGAAGTAGGAGCCGAGATATTTGAGATGCTAGTTTTAGTTGGACTATGCTGAATATACGACGAGACCAAATGTTTTAACACGAACAGCATATACGTTTACATTGTTTTTATCCACAATATGCATCAGTCAATGTAGAATATATTTGATACCTTGGACAAAAGTGTTAAAATATTGAATTTTAACACATCGACAAAAGTCAATTGCTCAACCAAGTGTTAAAATAAAATGTAGCATACATTTTAAAAAACAAAAATAAACTAAATATGTTACGATATGCATTATTTTGCAGAAGTAATTATATAAGGAGTGAATTAGGTTGAAATGGGGTTTTAAATTAATATCCTTTTATATAATTTCCCTACAATTTTATTGAGCTAATTACAGGGTTTTCAATAAAACTTTTCGTGAAAGGGATATTTCTTGGAGTGATTATGGGAAGGTTCTCTGTAGTTGGAATAATAATGTAGAGACAGTTGGAACGTATAAGAAACTGAAAAAAACTGTATTATATTATAAATATTATTATAAAACAGCAATTAATGAAACGAAAGCGCAATGGATGGGTATAACTAGGCATTTCCGCGCTAGATTACAAAATACGAATGCGAATACGAAGATTTATTCAAGTGTAGCGGCTTAGGGAAATAATATATTCTAGCTTTAGATTCATTACAACATTATTTAGGAATTGAAAAATGCACTTATGGTGGTGTTTCGTTTAAATCAATATTCTTCTTGATATAATTTGGTCGATATTCTTATTTATAGTAAAGTATATATTATTGGTGGGAATATTCATGTATTTGCCAAGATAATTAAATCAAATATTAAGCTCGTTCTATCGTGCCTGAATAAGGAAAGCAATAGAAGACATTTTCTTTCATTCCCTTGAAAAGAAAAATGCATATTGCTGTTAACTATTTATAGAAAGAAAATGAAACAACCCGCGCTTCAAGCTTCTCATCTGTGGATATTATGATTTCGGCATTTAACGCCTGCATTTCATGGGGATGACAGTAATTGATTGATGATGAGAAATAACGTTCTTTTTTCTTCATAACTACTGACAAGTTTAAAAATCAGCACTGCCTCAAGCTTTGGCTTCATTATGAAAAAAGAGAGAGAGAATAAGAAAGAGGGGAAAGTATCCTTGACAGTTGTAATTCCTCGGGAAAGCCAAAACATTGGATCATAAAATAATATTGGAAAAATGTTGCCTTGGTTATAAAAGAATTAGAAGGAAAGGAAAAATAAATTTACATCCTTTATTCAGTTAAAAATGGCCATACGAAGCCTATTTTAGAATCAAATCCTTATATTTCCCTTACTGTTTATGCAACACAACCAGAGCTCTTGTATTTGTGGTGGAGTAGATGCCAGGCGCTTTAGGGACATTGTGGTATTTTACGTGCAGTAGGCTACTAATCCTGGAGTATCCAAGACAAACTGGTGTGTGGTGTGGGCCATACAAGTTAACCAAGAGAGTATACCTTTGTAACAAGAATCCATATACTCTCATAAATATTTAAACTGGAATAACCAGCTTATTAAAAAAACACATCGGTCTAAAGTTTCATTGATTAGCCATAATTCAGTTAATGGTTAAGATGGAAAATCATGCTTTCTCGTTGATAATTAATGTCTTCTTGTGATTATTTAACTATTTTGTGCTTTTTCAATGAGGTGTAATAAGGATTTCTCATTTGCTTTTGCAATGACGTCGATAGATTTTGCTGGAAGTTTCCTTTGCCTTCCTGAGTTTCGTTTGTATTTGAAAACGGGAAAATCCATATTTTGAAGAAATATTAAATCTATCCCGACATTTAGACGCCAGACTAAGTATCAACGGTCGATTCCACATAATTCTAATACCTTTATTTCGTAACATGTTAAGGTCTACTCTATGCCGTATTGAAGTTCTGTGTTACTCTATGAATGCTTGTAATGTCGATTAATATTAATGTTCTTATTATTCATATGAACTATGGACAATTACGTGATTAACCTGAGTCATTTTTCAATGCCTCATGGGTAATCTTGGGTTTTCTATTGCTCGATGGTTCAGCATACCACCAGAACCAACTTTCACTTCGAAGTGTTAACTCCACGTCGGTTGATCAAATTATTTCAAGCGTTCGCGCGTGGGAAGGGTCAGAGAGTGTGTGTATTTGGTGTCTCATATACTCTGAACATTCAACCCTTCATGTTTCTGAATGTTTAAGTATCTAAGTTTGTCAAAGTTATAATTTGGTTCGAACTGTGCAACGTTGCGAACAAAACTCTGAGGAAGAACTTGAATGCTTTGAGTGCAATGTGCAAATACGCGCTTGAACCACGCAGATGGATACATTTTCTGTCGTCAACCGTAACTGACATTATGCGCTACATCGCGTGGAAACTAGACTAGCATCGTAGTGTAAGGAGGTTCTAAGAATAAGTTTAAAATGTCCTGGAATATTACGGAAACGTTTAATCTGTAATATTCTGTCGTTTTACTTCATTTTCAACGCTGGAACATAGTGCTTGAATCGTCTTTGCTTGGCAATTCAATTAATGTTGTTTAGTGAAAAGCATTGATACTAATTGTCCAATGTGCATTAGTTTAAGCACAAGTGCCCAGTGTATCATGTTATGATACCCAACTGTAACAGTGTGAGAAATACAAACCATCTTATAGTGGCATTGTTAAGTATCAATATCTTGGTCTCAAAGGAAGGTGATTTGTGGGACGTCATCTTGTGATTTCTCGTCGAGGGAGCAGCACTTATAACCTCACTTTTCCATTCTTCAAGAGACTTCACCGAAGCTGACGATTACTTCTACCTTCCAGGAACCATTATTGGTGAGTATATGATTACTGGACAGTCATGTTAAATAACATTTATCTTAATAAACGCTAGCAAAAATTTGAAAGATTATACCTTAAAGGTAATTGTACAAATAATTTATTTTATCTAAACCAATATAAAGTTATTAAGGGTATGCACGCGCACGCGCAATGCGTAACTAACTTGTGTTTGCCCAAAGAGATTTGTCAAATAGTGTTCCTTTATTACCGCAGACAATTTTTTATTGTTCTTTTATTTTATATGATTTGTAACTTCAGTATATCTTAAATATTATTAAACTTTATCTAATGCAAGTAAATGTTTGTGTTATAAGTACTTGCATGCTAGTTTAAGTGAAAGTACAAATGTAAATATTTTGTTATCGTTAAGTTTGCGAAGTTCGATATGATTTTTCACGATATTGATTTTCCTCGTCCGTTTATTCCTGACGAAGTGCGAAAGGTAAATGTTCTAAGTTTAATGTTATGATTTAGTCAAAATGCGAACGGAACTTGAAACGTGACCCTACACGGATCGATGTGGAAAATGTTGTGTCGAGAGACATACAGGTGGTTATTAATTACCACATCTGACCTTCAAACTAGTCACTCAAAACTATTTCGGCAGCCCTCTATTTTCATAGGTAAGTTAGCGTGTAAAGTAGTGATTTGTCTTATGTCACCCGTGATTAGGCATCATGCTGTATACGATGACATCGGCAAATGTCAGAAGTGAATTTAGGAATGGTGACACCGGATCAATTTTAATACCCGATCTAGTCATTAAATATTTGGTTTATAAATTTCACTATGTTTAAATTAATTTCTGAATATCTTATTTGTATCAGCATGGAGAAACGGCAACTTAGAATGAACCTGATTTCGTACGAATGCCCTATTACTGCAACCTCGCGTAATCGAATGTGGTACAAAAATTATATATTGAAAGCGACAACATATAAGATAATACATACACTATATACACTATGCTTAATTATAGTAGAGGGGCGTATGTAGAAAAATTGTAGTCCGTGACAGTTTTCGTGAAGCAATGTTGGGAATGGGTTTCTTGAATCATAAACTACCCGTAGAGGAATATTTTTGATCGTTCGACTCCATGTTCTGTTACTTATAACTTTTGTGACCTCATAAAGATGGCGTCCATAAAACCTCTGTATCCCCACTATGTATATTCGGACTATGACTTGCTATAGCTAACTTTAAAGATAATTTTAACCCTACAAAACGTTCATTACACTTTTGTTGATAAACTAATAGTTTACACAATAATTTGATAAATATAAGATATTTGTATGGGCCATTCTACGCCATATTATCTAATACTGATTTTGTTTCTATTTTATACAACAGAAAAATCTGACTTTTTTTGTACATTATTCCTACACGTTTGAGAATATCAGAAAATCTTTCAAAATATGTGCTTTCTTGTTTCTCCCGGGCTGTCCATGTTTCCAACATGGCGGATGGTATTTTCTGTCCCGCAGTCATGTACGAAAACCTTTATATCTAAAAAAATCAGACGATCTAGATAGATGAATTAAAAGCAGTTGTGTAAATTTGGAAGCGTACTTTGAAGATTAAGAAACATCCATTCTCAAAATGACTCATTTCATTCTAAATATTAGGCAGAAAAATTAATTATAAATTGTATAAAATTCTATTTTGAAGTCAATTTTTTTTTCGTGAAGGAGTTGAATATAAGGCTCTAATTTTTACTGTTAGTTGGGTACATACAAAGCTTGCTTGTCACAAATTTCAGTTTTTCATAAGAACTCATCTGAAATAATTAAGTCCGAAGTCAAGCATTTTTCGGCAGAAGGACATTTTTGAATCCCCGTAAAAAAAAAAAAGAGGATTTGATTCAACATAGTTTGTTGCATACCCATATGCTGTTGCTTAGTCCAAACACAATACATTTAAAAGCCTAATATAAAAACTGTTTTCGGTCATTATGTAGGAAATAAACCTTTTTAATTCAATAGTCAGAGATTCTATAAGTTCATTTGTTCAAGAAGGTCGACCCGAAAGCTAGAAAATCTGATTTTCTTAAACACGTAATGAACGATACGAGTATAAGAAACGTATATTTTACTAACCGTGAACATAGAAGTGCAGATAAAGTGTATATAATTAACCTTCACAAAGACACGATAAAGTATTTTCACTTATTAAATGTTTATTTCCTTTATGTTTATATATATATGATTCTAAACTAATTATCAATATGTTACCTATATATTTTTCCACATTGGTAATCAGAGTAATGATTCTGACCACCAGAACGAAATGAACTCACTTGATTTGCTTAGTTGTTGCGTAATTTTGCTCAGATTTCGATACAATTCTCGCTAACATCGAGTTAGTAGGAGTAAAACGTCGTTGTTTCTCAACTGGAAGAAAAGCATCGGTAGCCTAAGACACTTTCATCTGTCAATCAATAAGGAAATATGTGTTGCAAGTTTATAATTACAATTATTCAAGATTACTTCAAAATTCGTAAAACTTGCTGCATGACAATGTTCTGCGTCTAGAAATATTTTGTGCATTGTTAGTACATTAACGAAATGCAGTTGAATATTTAAAAAGTTTGTGTTTCTTAATGTTATAACATTTCAAAGCTTTTTATGGTAAACAACTATGGCAACATTTTTTCGAATATTGAATTCACTTTATGAATAATTTGCTTATTTTCTTCCATTCTCTCTTTAATAATTTGCCAACTATCAGCTTGCGTAATAATATTCAGCTACAACGCGTTCGCTACAATAATTTACAGCTTTTTTTGTCGGTTCACTAAATTAACTGAAAATTGCAATTCATGTGTAACATACCAGGTGTACAAGCTTAAATCCGCTGTTTTGTAGTCAGCAAAACACATGGTGTGTTCATAGAAAGCACAAAGCTAATTATTCAAAGTACTTTCCCTCGCTAGCTACAAATGTTGCCACCTCTCGGGCAATTTGTGGATACCACGCCAAACAGAAGTCCTGCTCTTTTTATGCAAACCACTCATCAAGCCATTTTCGGACGTCTGCATACGAATCGAAGTGCGTGGCCCATTGACGCAAACAGATAGTAGTATGTAGGGGCCAGGTCTGGTGAATAAGCGGGATGGGGTAGCACCTCCCACTTAAGTGTTTCCAAGTAGTTTTGGACCACTTTTGACGTGTGCGATGGATCGTTGTCGTGGAGCAATATCAGCTTGTCTTGTACTCGTTGATACTCCGGCCTTTTTTCAAACAGATCACGGTGCACGTTGATCAGTTGTTTGTGGTAGCGGTGGGCATTGACAGTTTGGCGCGGTTGGAACAGTTCAAAGTAGACGATACCATGTTGATCCCACCAAACACACAGCATCGTCTTCCGTCCGAAGCGATTTGGTCTCGAGGAAGATGTTGATGGTTGGCCGGGATCAACCTACGATTTCTAGCGTTTCGGATTTGCGAAATATATCCACTTCACAATCCGATGCAGGAACGACTTTTTTTTTGTTTGGTGAGCAACATTTCGCATGTGTGTTGACGTCTCTCCAGCTGCCGATCGGTCAATTCATGCGGCACCCATTTTCCGATCTTCTGAACGTTTCCCATGGCACGTAGACGCATGGAAATGGCTGCTTGAGTATCGCCCAAAAGCTCGGCAAGCATTTGTTGCGATTGGGTATCGTCCTCGTCCAACAGTGCCTGCAATGGATGGTTCTCAAATTTCCTGGGCCGATTTTCACGCTTCTTGTCACTCAGGTCCAAATTGCCGTCTTTGAACCGACGAAACCAATCTCGGCACGTTGTTTCCGATAAAGCACTGTCAGCATAGGCCTCCACAAGCATTCGATGCGCGTCGGCAGCCGTTTTCTTCAAATGGAAGCAGAACAGCAGTGCCTCCCGTTTATTCTCTTTTCTGGCACAAAACTAGCCATGTGTACCAACGGAACACTGTGTGTTGTTGTCTGCACTTGCTGATTATGTACACTGATTCGTGTTGCCAGAGGTCCAACTGATCCACACAATAGATCTGGCGTACCCGTGGTAGTTTCATCCGCTCACGAACGCCATCTATGGGCAAACAGCGGATTTAAGATTATACACCTGGTAAATCAACATGTTTGTTATCGTCACCTCTAAGGGATTATCTCATGCTGAATATATTGACGATATCTAAGTCGCTATAAAATGTACAAGATTACATGTACTGTTACCTATAACGCCACAACAAATGTGGCTATAGCTATTTACTCATTATTGCTCAATGTATTACGTAATTCACTAGTTCATAGCCATAGTAAGATCGTATCCTGGGCAACATTAAGTCAGTTTTGCATCGCGAGCATCTAACTCTCGAAGGACCTTTCTAATATTCTCACCCCAACAAAGTCTTGATTCTCTCTAAAGATGATTATACTTAGAAAATAACTTATGAAACTCAGTTGCTAAAGTGGAATTACATTGTAAAATTTGAGCAAGACATTCGTTGAACGGTCAAGGAGAATTTCAATTCAACGTAGTTAAAAATCTGGTGTCTAGTGAAGCTCACTTGAGTTGTTGATTTTAACTTCAATAATAGTTTAGTCGAAAAAATGTAGTGTTTGAAAAATAATAATTAGTAGTTTTTAATGCAAACGAAATGTTATCCGTTCCATTAATTAAATGATCAAGTTTTTAACGTAGAGGCTATGTTAATACTGTTCTATAAAGTTTTATCTTAAATGGTTTAGAAATGGTTATAACTATAGCTTTATTTAAACGATTCGGAATACAATACAAAAAATAATCGTACCCCCAAATCGATTTTACCACTTATATGGAGAGATATCGAAATTTAAGGAAGATTTAAATTTAAATTTAATGTGTTAATTTACATAACATCGATACAACTTCTACATAATATTGAAATGATATCGAGACAGGGACTACTCGCATGATAATGTAAAAAGAATACTGTGGCCGTGAATGTACGAGTCGCAATTCACTAGGCCAGCGACGATGGCTATCTATTTAACGATCCTTAAAACTCTATCTCCAATAAAATATCCCCCCAAAGGAAACCTTTAGGGTCTTAGTGGCTAAACAACAAAGAAATAAAATGCATTTTTTTAAGTATCTGCCTATTTAAATTACAAACAAACGACATATAATAACAGTTGTTAAGGAGAAAGACAGAAATCAAGTCAACAGGGTGGTTGATACTTACAATGTACAAAATGTAGGATAATATAAGGAAATTTGGTGATATTTTTATATTTTTAGTAAGGAAACTATTTTTTAAACTACATTTATATATTAAAACCATCCTTCTAGACAATGTTTTCCACTAGTTTACTAAGATAAATAAACACACCGTGATTGAAACGAAGATAATAGCACTAAATGAAAAGGTTATTTGGTGATAATGGTAGATTATTTGGTGATAGTGAATAGGTTATTTGGTGACATTATGAATTATTAACAGGGACTTTCCCCTAACCAAATCTATACGAAACAAATGTATCACTCTGATTCATGAAACAACTTTTCGCAACAGTCATCAGAGTGCGCTCTCTCCGATTCTTGGGGTCCTTAGTTCGATTCCTGGTCGTGCCATTTGGGTTTTATGGGGGACAACCACCATATGCGTAGGTTTGCTTGATGTTTTCCCGTTTCCTGCATCTTTGTTCAATTCACCAGTCATCCAATTATCATTAATCAGGCCTAAGCCAAAGTCGCCTAAAGACCTTAACAATTAAAAATTTAAAAAATAATCTGTCATAATACATGAATATGGTTCTGACTTCGTCAGTGTCCTGTAACTGACAGTTTAACAAAAACGCTTGCATGAAGAATCTGCATTAAGTCCAGTTTGCACCCGTCTTGCCTTTGACAACTTGTGAATACGAAATTCTACATTTTGTACACATCCTTCATCATGCTTGCCTGAAGAAGTGATGTTCAGAACATCGTTGAGAAAATTAATCTGTGTTTCTACAGTGTTATATAAGGCTCACAGGCTCGAAATTGACTGAAATACCATATGATATGTGTTAAAATAAAGATGGACTTTTAAACATTTCTGCCCTTGAACAAAATATAGTTCTCTGTGTGTATAGAATGACATGCAGCAAATAAACATTAAAACACTTCCCATTGATTTCACCAAATAGTAATGTAACCATAAATAACAACATAACGTTTTTTTTGTATTTCTAACTATTGACTGATCTTTGTTACAGAAAACAGGATATGGAAAGGATAGTGAATTGAAAATAGATGTCGTGATGGCTAAAGTGCTAATACAGAAACCTATTGGTAGCTTCTAAAGTGAACGAACTATTCATGACAGGACTCGTAAGAATTATAACCAAATAATTCAACGTCTGATATGTCTATTCAGATTAAATATTAAATGCTCAGTATAGTGTTTTGCAAGACTAAACTTAATATGGTTGAAGTTTCATTTTCTTATCATTAATATCTACATTATAGTGGGGGTTATATACAATATAACACTGCAAACACTTATATACCAATGTCCGCAATTTTCAACAGCAATATTACATCTAATTCGTTTCCAAGTTTTGGATTTCATTTTCAAGTGAAGAAAGCGCAATGTTTGAATACATCTCGCCTAACAGAATAGCCTTCCATGAAATAATATTCTATTTTCTAAAACGTTGATAAGAATGACACTAATAATAAAACTCAATTTAGCTAGAGTTTATTAGAAGAAAAAACGAACATTATTAAAGGTTTTATTGTTTTTCATTACGAACCAGGCCAAAGCGTCGGTAAATGATGTTCTCACGTCTTTCTAGGGTTAAATGGAGTCATACAGGCAGACAAGCCAACATATGAATATTGATTTCCCGTTATAATTCTTTAAATATAGACATAAACCAGAATACATTACATGCATCTAAAACTTGAAGAAAAAGTTTGGTAAGCACCGACAAGGAAATTGTATTGTTATCTTGTATAATCAAATACTCTGTATGTCCAGATACAGAAGCATATTTTGGTTATGCTTATTGAACGTATAGCTTTTAGTTTTTAATTCATTCTCACACACATAGAACAGAGTGAAATCGAAGGAACAAAACTCATTTTCTGTAAGTACATGATTTACAGGATATTAATACTAGGAATAATTAGAATAAAAAAAAACGATTAAATTTACTGGTCATACAGAAATATTAGTTTCCAGACTATCAATCCGATATGGAAAATAAGAAATCAAGGCAACGAATAAGATCTTCATTTCCAAACTTATTGAAGAATACAGTTCGCCGTTTCTCAAATATATGCGGCTCTAATATTTGGAATGCATTACAAATGCAACCATTTTGAAAGAAGCAGGATTGCTTAGAGAGGAATTGTAATTACGAAACTGCATATTAAGTAACAAAACTCGCTGATCCTTCAGTTACAACTTAAACTTTAAACTTCCTTGCCTCTTTCCAGTCTGTCGTCTTTGGTTCTCGTGGTGTTAGGTAAACAGAGATGGGTTTCACTATCCATCTCGTAATGGAAGACAAATATCCTTGAACTTATATTCAGCTACAACTTGTGGTTTAAAGACACCACTTTTGCTATCTTATCTCACTCAATTCAAGTTGAATAATATATAATTTGGAAAATAGGACTATTCTCAGTTTGTTCTCTGCCAATCCTCCCAACCTATGAGCACTCTCTCTTCTGACTTAAGTCGTTGAATATAATTAATAATTCTTTTGTTTCAGTTGAAGTAGTTACACAAGGAAACGCACAGGCAGAAAGATCGAGAGGAAGGGTTGAAGTATAATGCAGTCGCTGGAGGAGAACGGGGGAGTATATATACATAAGATTTCCCTTTTCAGCAGCCGTCGCCACTTCATATAAATTCCGTAGCTATGAAGGAGACCCTAGCAGCTTTGTAAAGCTTCTGTGAATGGGAGCTTAAGAGGTGGAATATCCTCTTTCCCCCGCCATGGCTTTTACAGACATTGAGTGGAAAAGCTGTGCGTGAAGGAAGAGGGGTGGGTTAACGCTGGGGTTGTACGGGTTAAAGCCAAACTCCAACAAAAAGAATACACCATCAGCACCACTAGTACCACAACCAATGAAGAGTTGTGTAACAAGAAGAAAAGAGGGTGGGATGGTGATGGTGGGTTTCCGATGCGAAATTTCCCAAAAGGGGTTGGGTGTGTGTGTATGACGGGAGGAGAGACTGAAGATTATACGGTTGATTGACCCCTCGTACTAAGGGTCAGTAGACGCAACATTTCCAGCAGAGTAGTCAGGTGCGTGACTCGAGATCCAAATGATTCCTGTTTGTTGATTTCGAAAGCAAGCAAGGGATGTGGATGAACATGAAATAAACTCCTTCGTTCTCTGCTCCTTCCTCTCTCACTCTTCTTCAAATAGAAAAGCGTATGAAGTCAGGATTCAAGTTAGAAGAGACAGGTTATGAAACAACGCTCCAACTGAAACAGCAAAACACAAACAAAAATGATTTTCCTTGGGTAAGCAAAAATGCACTCAATAGGGCTGATTAAACATGCTGATTCGTAGTAAATTGTACCGTCAAAAGCTTTGTAACATTTCGTAGAATTTTGGAATTTGGAAAGAAAATTAATACTTCTTTTAAAGTTCGCTTCTGTTGAAGAGAATTTCTTCCAAAACAAAGATCACATATAATCAAGTTTATTCATTTACCTATTGTAGAATATAAGTTATAAAATTACCCAAATGAAGTACTCATTGATGTCCATAGCATAGTGTGAGAAATGTATTTTGAAATGAATGGTAGACTATACTAAAACTTTTAAAGTACAATTTATGCTCTGGAAATCTCCTGCAAGTGGGTCAAGTATATCTTTGAGCACAGGTAATGCATGACATGGTCATTCAAATGCGAAATGATACCTTTATGATTCCAAACTAAGGTGGTAATCAAACATGTTTCATATCACGATGATACCCGAAACGGGACCAAAGATTTACATTATAAATGCGTGTTCAAATTCTCGGTATACGAGGGAGTACCCAAAAGAAACAGGAATTTTATAACATAATTGTGTGTATTTATTTTTGGATGTTACAGCTTGAATCGCTTTAAAAGTACTGCCTATTTGATGAAAAGCGCCTGTCTAATCGTGTTTTGTCTTTTTCGAAGCAGTCGTGAAACTCTTGCCAAGTGATACCTTTCAATGACGTCCTCGAATTTTTCTTCACCTCTTCCACATCTGCAAAACGTTGTTCTATTGAGGATTATTTTTCGTTCGGGGGAATGTAACAAAGTCACTCGGAGCAAGCTATGAGTAGAGTGAAAATGGCGGGTGCCAAAGCTGGATCATGTTGTTCTTCGTTAAAATTGATTCACAGTCAAGGCGTTGTCTGCTGTTGATCACGAGTTTTGCTTCAACTCTTTTTCATTTGCAATGTCTTGCTGAAAATCCGTTGGCAGGAACTCCAGAGCGCACCAGACAAATCAACAAGTTTATCAGTAGTTCGGCGACGGTCTTCCATGATCAGTCCACGAATTCTGGCGATGTTGTCCTCCGTTCGGAAGGTCGAGAGTCGCCCTGAGTAAGGTTGGTCTTCAAGTGACCTCGAAGCGGAAAAACATTTGTAACGTTTTGTTTCTCGCAGAGCATATTCCTTGTAAGTCGTTTCAAGCATTACAGCTCTTTTCTCAAACAGAAAACAGAATTTTATAGCCTCACGCGTTGTTTTCCCTTTTCAGTCATCACAAGAATTGCCGAACAAGCGACAGGCGCTTAACAAAAATACTTATCACGTAGCACCACTTCTTCACTCAATAACACTGGTTGGTAGACTGATGCAGAAGAGTCCCTGCAAGAGGCATCTTGTGGCGGAAGCACGTACTATAACGGATCCGACCGCTAGAGAATGATTTCGGTTTCTTTTGGGTCTCCCCTCGTAGATTCTCAACCATTTTTAAACAGCAAAGAGGTCATGCAACATATTATATGGAACTAAAATTTCTTACGAATATAGTGGTAAAATTCATTTAACCTACATTTGAGGTACCTGAAAGTAGAATTGACGAAAAGGTAGCTTACCACTGAAGTACGTAAGTGAGTTTTTTTGAATGGTCTCTTGTGTGTCTATATCTATTGCAAAATACCTTCGTCTTTGTGTGTAGCAATAATAATAGCCCATTTTGCACATCACTAGGCCAATTAGAATCAATTTATTAATGCTGGTTATATGTAACTTGTTTATAGAATTTGAATTTATTTATGGGCATTTGGTGTTGATATTTTAATTTTATTTATGACTTTAGGCATCTAAGGTTTAGGCCAGGCCGGGGCAAAACTCCCAAAGTCCAGATCTGCTACGGGATTGAACTTTCCGAGCACCACTACAGCTCGATCTCTCTACGGGGATGAGAACTTCCTCTCTGACAGGCAACAATCCATTGCTTGGGGCAACGTCAACTACAACCAAAGGAAACTTATATATATAGAAAGTAATTGAGGTAATTTGTACCTCAAATTTAGACCTCCATAGTTTTGTACGGGAGACTCTTTTTACTAACTTTTCTGACTTGAATTTTTAGTAAAAGGCAAAGGGAAAAAAATCGAGCATAGATCCTTTTATTGATCTACCTACCAAAGAACAAATTATTGGTTAACGGCCCCAAACTTAGATAAACTGAGCGTTGTGGAGGCAATTAAGGCGCACCTACAAGGGAATATTGCGATATGATTTGAGATGTGATCACCATACTTAGTAGTTTTAATTACTTTACGGACTGTGTTTTGTCAACGTTTCATTTCAAAGGTTCTCTCTGTTGCGTCACAGTGAAAAAAGTAGCACATAAGTTTGTTGGGTCCACTTGAACCCATTACTTCAATGGTTATGCAAGTGCCTGACAAATTATTATTGAATGGAATTCTAAAGATAATAGTTTTACAAAACAATGCAAAATATATACTAAACATTATTATTATTATTTAGAACATTGTTTACATTCATTCTGGATTCGTTTTTGCTCGTAGCATTGCTTGTTTCTTCGTTATGCAGTAGTTGCAGACTATTTCAGGTTCTAAAATGAGTGCCTTGATACCAGAAGGAATTCAAAACTTTCTTGCTTTATCTGACGATGAAGAAATAACATCTGAAACGGAGGATCAATTATCAGTGCAGGATTATTTCTCGTCTAATGATGAATCCGTAAATAGTGTTAGTGGAGATATACAAGGAAACGTTCAACTTCCCAAAAGTAAATTTATTCAATGGTATGCAACACCAATGTTATCTGTAGAAAGAAATTAAGCACAGAACATTGATCATCGAACTCCACGTCATACAAAATATTCAGTTTCACGCATTCATGATGAATATTAATCTTTCTTATTGTTTTTCGGCCATGTATAAATAAGATTTTGATTGTAAATACAAATAAAGAAGGTCATAGTGTAAATGGGCGTGAGTGGAAAGATTTGAAAAGGGTGGATTTAAAAGCGTATATAGGTTTCTTGGTTTTATCAGGTGTTTACAAACCTCACGACGAATTTACAGAACGTTTATGGAACGAAACACCAGGTCGTCCGATTTTTCGCGCCGCTATGCTACTAAAAATGTTCAAAATAATATCAAGGGGCTTCGATTTGATGATTGCCAGACACGACTTCAAAGACGTCAAAGAGAAATTCGCGTCAATTCATGAATTGTGGTACAAGTGGGTTGAAAATCTACCAAAAATGTACAATACAGATATGTTTCTAACAGTGCATGAGTAACTCGTAGGATTTTGAAGAAAATGTCCTTTTCGGTATATATGCCAAGTAAACCTACGAAATATGACATAAAAGTGTGGATACTGTGCGACAAAGATACAAGTTATGTATATAACATTCAAACTTACACAGGAAAATCTGGAAGTGGCCCTGAACGTAACAAACAATGTGAGTGGTATCTGTTGGCCTGAAAATTCACAACATTACATTTGACAACTTTTTCACATCCTATGAATTGCACAGTTACGTCTAAAATGAATATTAACCTACTTGGAACAATGAGAGACAAATAAGCCATCCATTACACCAACGCCACTAGATATCAAAGGTCGCTCTCAGTTTACGATTTAAGATTTTCTTTCACCCTTGTATCTTATATTCCGAAAAAGAATAAATGTGTAATTCTGCAGAGCACGACGCACAATGACAATAAGATAAGTGGATCTGAGACGAAGAAACCACAAATAACTCTTGCCTACAACGCAACAAAAGTAGCAGTGGATACACTAGATAAAATGGTGTGCACTTACACGACGAAACGAAAGATAAACAGATGCATTCAGTTGTATTCAGCGACAGTTTGGACATTTCCGCTTACAATGCTTACGTCCTCTGTATTAAGATGTTTCCAAACTGGTAAGAACAGAATCCGAGGAAGAGGCGATTTTTGCTGGAGAATCTTTGAAAGGCTCTGATAGAAGACTACATCAAGCAAAGAAAAATATGCCAAGAACAACTGCAGCAAAGAAATCGTACGATCATTCCGCGGAGAGACACAGAAGGAGTGTGTTCATCCAACGATGAATAGCTTGGATTTGCCTGGGAAAAGAGGTAGATACCATAAGTGCAAGGGAACAGACAATAAGAGTACGATCAAATGCAGTATGTGTGTAATAAAATTTATCTGTAAAGGAAATTCCACTCAAATTTGTCAGCAATGTCAAAAGTAGTAAAATGGATGTTCACATATTTGAGGTACTGTACAAAACGATTATATGATGTTAAATATAGAGACTGTAGTCATCACTTACGTGTATTTTGTTCTAAGTGGTTCTCAATAAAAGTTAACAAGATCTATGACCTAAACTAAATGGTACCATATTGTCAAAACTAAATAAAAAATGCTAAATAACATACTTGCAGCAGAAGATTGTAAGTCGGAACATATATATGTGTGTATGTGTATGTATGTAGGCTGTGCGTGGGTGGGTGGGTGTTATGTTTTTGGGGACAATAAAGGAAATCCACAAATATTTGAAAATGTTGGGGGACAACAAGGGAATATTTCATGTATTTAAAAAATATTGGGGGTTAGGGGCGTGTCTAGATTTGACCCATCTTTTGCGACATTTATTACGAACCAGTCATAACACAATTGCAAATACGATTGTGGTGTAAACTACAAATTAAAACATAAAAAAAAATGAATGCGTCCATTTTGACTCAGAGTAACTTATGTGTGTGGAAAAAAACGAGGGACCTATAAGGGTTAAATTCGAAACATAAAGCCATGTTTATTAATTTCAATAGCATTTAGTACATCACATGTGGCCAATTGTAATCTTTGTTCTGAATTAGGAAAATATCGTTTACAGGATGAAGTTTAATTTGAAACCTTCAGTGTAGTGCGCCATTAGAAAATGTTCTCTTTGAGTCATATCCTTCTTACGCAAGTGAAAAGTATCCTTCTTAGAATGATTTTACTTTTCACTAGTAACACTGACTAGGAACTAAACAACGCGTGCGAACTGAACGTCTACTATGCTTCTAAGCAAAGGAGTATCTTTTGAACCTGCTTCTGATACTTTTGTGTAGTATTATGTACGTGCTATTAAACTGTTTTTAGTAAAATTGAACAATTGTGAACTGAGGGATAGAGAGCAATGCCTATTGTAATAGTAGCAATAGGAGAGGAGTTTAGCAGAACAGTGTAACACCTAATATCACTTTTAATTTAAAATACTACATCAATAATTTAAAACTACCGCTTTATACCATGCGAAATAGACAATATATAAGATAGTGTGAAATCACCTTGACATGTTCAACCAGATTCGGCTCAAAATAAAACGACTTTCGTGGCACCAACTTTTATGTGCAACCTGGTATCAGGATAAATATAATACTGTGCTGTTTCTCCTTATGAGCCTGATTCGAGTAAGACCTCAAACAACAATTCTTGTCCATGAAATCAGTGGTACTAAATGTTGTTCAGAATGTGGTGCTCGTACAAAACAAGTTTCACGCTGCCTACAAAATTTGAGGCAACGTTGGGAACGTTCTGTTGAAACCGAAAGACATTAATTTCTGAATGTTTGTTTTCTTATTAGAATAAATTTATAATCTGATGTTTAGTGCATATACTCGCGACAGTTTCGGATTGCAATTTGTATCTTACGTTTTATTTACGTTTATATTTTGTCCGAAGCATCTTACAATTGCGTAAAAGAAATAAAATAAAGAAATCATATGGCACTAAAAATTTGCTGCATTTAAGATATACGGTAACGATTTATTTGACCACTGTATCATTAACTCCTTTGCACAACACTGTCTCCGAACATATGCTAATAATGATCAAACTACATGTACAAATGTCATTGCATAACCGTCATGGATGAAACAAAATTAAATCTTTCTTCATCTTTAAATTTGTTCGCTTTAATGGCATCACTTTGGTAGAGGGTTCTGGTAAATACGCGTATTTGAACCACCTTTTTCTATAACCAAAATCTTGATTGCCAATGCCTACGATTGAACAGTTCAAGAAAAATATTGAACTTCAAACTTTTTCTCCTCAATAATCTGTACTTTGCATAAGAAATATTCTTCTCGGCTAGTCGTTTTGAGGCAAATCACCAAAATCAAACTTATTGATTCTTGAAGTTTCTTTCTTTTATATATAATGTTGGAAGAACAAGTTATGAAACGAATGTCAAAATTTGTTTTAACAATTCACTTGTATTATAAAGTGAGAGCAACTTGCACAGCGAATATGATTGAAAAAATGGCAATCCTTTTAGTTTTACATAAATGGAAAGAACAAGCACTTTCGGTGAATTGAAATATATTTATATAGAAAATAAATATATTTTCTAACATTCTATATTGTTAGAAAGCCAAATTGACGAGCACATCAAATCTGGCACTTAAAGCTATTAATCGAGGTAATTATTTGCTTAACTAATTTTCTATTAAATTCTGCCTGACTTAACTTCAAACATTTGGTACACCTGAAAATGTTATTTGTTAAGCTAGCAAATACGAAAGAAGGCAGCAATATTTATAATACCATTTCTAAAGAGAAATTTATATGTATCAATGTGTAGGGTGGCTTTAAATATCGATTAAATTCAGTAGAAAGCTTAATCTTAAAAGTTATCAATATTATGCTTTTAATATGGAAAATATTTTAAAGATATTTGGCCTACCTTTTAAAAATATCTTCAGTTTGATTTGTGTGAAATCATGTGTGATGAAACATTTTGTACTTTGATGTTTAATGTTAAATTGTCTACCATACTTAAACTGTCTATATGGATTCTTGTTGCTAAATCCTTGCTTCCTAGCTACTTCTGAAACGTCCTATTAACAACATGATTCATTCGATTATAGGCCATCTAAGCAGGAAATTTGCAAATGGTCTAAATGTTTATAACTTTTGTGAAACTATTACAGTTTACGGCGTATCATAATACTGACTATGCTCAAAGGTTTTTCTGTTTCTTCTAAACGTTTAACATTAATACTTACTTTTCTATTCATACATAGTTGAAGACCAAGTGGGAGATTTGTTGTGATTAATGTTGATACTGTTTTTTTGTTGATTTAACAGTAATAACGACCACTCTTCTATCATAATGTATAAGATAATTTATTATAATTATTGTTTTCTAGTTATCAGTCCGTTCGTGCTTTCTATTTGCTAAGATTTTTAAATTGATTCTGAATATATAACTTTTAGCTGTGGGCATATTTAAGAGTACTGAGGCATTTCTTTTTAAATAATAACCTTTGTTTTTGGTGTTAGGCATAATATTCTTATTTCATAGTATCGTCTCTAAAATATATATTGGATACTTTATGTTAAAAGTATAAGAGTCGATAAATAATAGGTTCTTATATTTACCTACTTGACAGGAATGAGAAAATTGTTCTAAGAGTTTTTACGTTAGTAATAATTTGGTAATGGTTTATTCTCGATGCGGTGTGCGTCTTTTCTATTAACTCCTCCATAGTGAAAATTATTTTTGTGTGACAAAGAGGTCATACCGGGGTCCAGAGAATCTCACAATATTATTTTCTCTTACCCATTTTATAGAAATATTTTAATTAATTTGCTGTTTTTCTTCTTCTGTAATACGTTCTACTGTATTTAAGCAGAACGATTAAGAGCTGCAAATAATTTGATTAGTTTTATTACAGTCTTTTGCAAGATGCATAGACAGTTTTGCTTTGTATAGAAAGGCCAAACTTTAGAATTTCTCATATTATTTGGGATAAATTACATACATATTATGTTAGAAAAATGTATCTATGTATTATAACGGGTTAAGTCTGAGATGGCATAAATGTATCAATAAATTCAACTCAAATTGTTCAATTCAGTACATATTTTAAATAAACATTTAAAACAATCTATAACTTATCTTTCGAGAACAGTAAATATTACTAATTTTTTACAATACATGAACCAGAATTGAGAAGATTTTTTTTTTTTTTAAATATTGCACTGGAATAGTGGACAGTGAGCACGTACTATTTTAAAATGTTTAAGGTTAAAATGGAATAAAAATATTTCCAAAATAAATTTATAAAATATTAGCCACATAGGCACTTTTACGCCATCATATTTGGATGTACAAAGTATTAATGTAATTTAAATTAGTTCTTTTTATTCGGAAAAAAACTGCTCTAAATTAAGCTAGGCTTAGAGACTACAATCATGTCAGCAAAGCACGATGCGAAATGCAAATTGTCGGTTGTCAGGAGGAGAACACTAACTTTGTTTTTCTGTCACTCGGATGACGGCAGATATGGCACAGTTGTTTAGCATTTGTAGCAGCTTCTCTGAAACATTGCGCCGCTCTCAGCTACACTGCACCAATCAGAATCTCAAATCTGTTCGTAATCAGGATAAAGTTCGCAGTCATCATCACCTAATAAATCATTCTCTTCACTGTCGTTATGATCGTTATCTAACAAGAGGTCACGTATCACACCTTCTTCTGTTAACGTACTGTGAGCAATATTTTACAAAACAACACACGATAAAGTCATATTTTACAAAACAATTTCACTAAATTAAAATATAAAACTTGATAGTCATACTAGAGACCCCGAATACATTTCAAAACTGGATTGCTTAACGTACAGTTTATCGATGACTACTTGCACTACATTAACCAAGAAGTTGTATTGTCAATTGAAATCTCAAGGCATTTTTTTCTAACTACGGTAGAGAAAAGTAGAGAACAAATTTAATTGTGTTTGCAGTCTGTCAAACACCAGTGGAATTATGAAGTGTTAATAAACAAAATAAGAAAAACAAAATATGTGATTGAAAGACAACAAATAATAGCTATATACTGCAATATCGTTCACTGATAAATAAATGAAAGACTTAAACTTAGGAACAAGCAGTCACTCATCCTACAATTTCTTCTTTTCACTCCGTTTAAGCGCAAATACTACAAATAATTTACAACAGTTCAAGGTTTGAAAGCAAAGGACTAACAAACTAACTAACTCTATGGTTTACAGAACTTGCACGTTCATCGCCGTAGTAACAAATGTTCTCCTATGATTATATCCTGAGAACGAACAAGCCACTTTTAATCACTAACACCTATCTCTTGTAGATCCCTTCTAATATTATCCTCCCAACGACGTCTCAGTCTTCTCAAAGGTCTTTACCCTCCGACTTTCCAACCACAATGAAATATAATCTTCGTTGCTCGCCCATATTAGCTACATGGCATGCATATCTTAGTCCTTGCGAATTCATTATTCTTAAAACATCGGTGAGTCGTACATTCCATGGAGTTCTTCATTATGCGGTTTGCTCCATTCACCGGTCATCCCGTCCTGTTGTGACCCGCATTTTTGTTTCGAAAACTTTATTTTCAAACACACGTAATTTATGTTTATCTGATAGGGTCGTATTCCAACTTTTGTGACAGTAAAGTATTGCCTGCAGAATAACCGTTCTGTATATTTCAAGTTTAACTTCGTTGATATTAATCGCAAGGTTAGGAGTTGCTTGACTGAACAGAAACATGCTTTGTCCGTTGATAAGATAAGATAAGATAAAATTAATTGTATGGGCGGTAACAGCACTATGGCTTACGCCCGTCCCGATACGGGGGAAGCCCCTTATCTTTGTCACGTCTAAAAATAGCTGTTAAATAAAATGATAAAACCATATAAAAGATGAAGATCTAAGCTCTTCAGAAAAATAAAAGCGTAATAAAAACTAAAGATGTAGAAGGTCTTTAGCAGAAAAGGTAAAAACGTGAAGGCTGTAAATAGGCCTTCACAAAAATAAAATAATACTACATAAAACATAACAGCTATGTGACATAATCATCTCAGAGAGACGGAGATAATCCCGTCTCACGGACATAACTAAAAACTCTCCGCAACATATCAGGTTCATCCCCTAACAATGACGCAATGTCATTGGGGATGTTATAACGTTGTCTGAGATGATTATATCCTGGACAATCTAAAAGCACGTGACGAATACTTAAAACAACATTGCAATTATTACAACGTGGTGGATCCAATCTTCGTAACAGATATCCGTGTGTTAGGCGACTGTGGCCTATCCGTAGGCGACATAAAAGAACTTCTTCAAGCCGACTATCTCGGCAAGATGATTTCCATGGAGCAACCGTTACCTTAATTTCTTTCAATTTATTCACAGCTACGTCATCCCATCGTCGCTGCCATTCATTCCGAGTAACTTGCTTATAATATATCATCATGTCCTGAAATGGGACATGATGTATATCAATGTTAGCTCCTAAAGAGGCCTCACGAGCAGCTTCGTCTGCCAATTCATTGCCATGGATACCAACATGACTTGGTATCCACGAAAAGACAACCTCACCACCGCCAGAGCAGATGGCGTGTGTCTTACAGAGAATATCTTGCACGAGCGGATGTTTCGAATACATATTGTCGAGGCTTTGAACAACACTCTTCGAATCTGTACAAACAAGGATGCGGTTGAAACCATGAACAAGACTAAAATCCAAAGCCTTTAAAAGAGCATATAGCTCAGCAGTAAAAATACTGGCTTTGGGATTAAGACAAAATTGGCGGGCTTCCCCCTCTACAATAAACGCGCATCCAACAGATTCATCTGATTTGGATCCATCTGTAAAAACAGAGATAAAACGTGGGTACTGACTCTGCATCGCACGAAAACGCTGCTGGAACTCAATCATGGAGGTCTCCGATTTCTTGAAGTGTGACAATGAAACATCAATCCGTGGGCGGACAAGTGTCCACGGAGGACGGAGACTAAAACGGACAGGACAGACAGTTGGGCGGTCTGCATTAATATTCTCCAATAACTCTGATGCTCGGATGCCAAGTGGTCGGGTAGCGTGACCACGGCGTTCATATAGGGCTCGTTGGATTGGGTTGTCCGTTGATAACCCACTTTTCACTTTTTCCTGAACTCGTTCATGCTTCTTACCTATTCTCCCAAGTATTTAAAAGTATTTATTTTCTGTTCTACTTCTCAATTTCTATGTATCTATTTCATCCATCTACTGTGATTCGACTTGTCAAGTGTATGTATATCTCATGGCAAGCTTCTACTAAGACATTGGTATTACTATGTAGCAAGGTTGTAATGTTTAAAACAAGATGTTTCAAACAGATGTTTTATGCGTGTTTAAAACAGAGGCGATTGTTTTAAACATTTTGTTTTAAACGAAGCTTTTTAAAACAGTGTTTAAAACATGTACATTGAATTTTTCTTCTTTGAAATAATTATATTATGTTTAAGAATACGAAAGGGTGCGTTTTTACCAGTAAGGCGTATGCTATTTGTTCCGTGTCAAAGCTAGTTTCCAAAATAATAATTATCATGGCGCCTCAAGCTTACAGGTGGAAACATCAAATGCATTGTTTTGATTTTTTCTTGATCGGTTGAATACTATAAGAAGTAGATATTAATTCGCTATCAAAAACATGAAAGATGATGTTCATAATTCAATTCTTCCTCATTATTTATTGTGAGAAACTGCCAGAAAAAATAATTTTCATAGGTATGTATTTGCTTCTATGATTATATTGCTTTATTTCTTTTGTGAGGAAAGGGACAGTAGTGAGTAACTGTGCAGATTTGATGTGGACTATGTGAAAAGGGACAGGACTTGTTGCCCGAATGAGAAAACATTTCAAGAAGTGTAATTCAAATCCCGATCAGGACATTGAAGAATTTTCCTTCATTGTTCCCAGGCCTGGTGCTCTGAGATATACTTAGCCTCCTATCAAATTCAGTACCACCGTGTCTTTGATATTCCAGGACGCTTTGGGAGGTAAAGGCAGCTGAGCGTGGGACTGACCACTCCATCTCACTTCGTGCCGTTGGTCGAGAATCTTTTTACCGCTACTTCCATATTCCCCATAAGCCGTTCACTGCGCGTACGCATTGCACGGGTATACCTATTGTTGTAAAAAAAATGCTTTTGTGAAAAGATTTTTTAATTTTTTTTTAAATATTTCTTTTTTCCAAATGTCGTTTTTTATACAGCAAGTATTTGATGCTTTACGCTGCAGATAATCAATGTAATCAGCAGGATTGGAGTTAAGCTTTTACACGTGCATCCCAATTTACTATGACTTTGTTTTCCTTCAGTCTTACGAGGCAAATGATGGGATTATTTATGCATTCACTGCCGTATTGCTATACTTCATATATCTTCACCCTGAAAAACATAAGGAATTAACTAAGGACATATGGACTGAAGTTATTTCGTAGAGTTTGTAATAAAATACTTATAAACCTAGAGGGAACTGAAGAAATATTTTAAATTATGAGAAGGATTTAAGTTCCTAGAGATAATACAGCTTTGAACTGAAAACTGAAAAACTATGATTTTTTTTCCGAAATATGCTCTCATCGCGCATATACAATTCATTAATTTCTAATTACGGTCTTATTCATGGAAGATGTCTATTTTTGAGCCCTCATGTATCAATTATCTTTAGCTCGAAATCCCGTGAAATAACCTGCTTCTATTCGAGAGAAGAAATAAATGTTTGAGTTTACTAGTACATTGTAGTTCACTATAAATGCTTGGTGACATTGCTCCCTTATGCTTCTTGCTCCAAGCCCCGCCCAATACTGTGAAAATATAGGGCAATGTAAAGAAAAACAGCATAACAGATAGACACAGTGTAACAAAATATATTTTATTATGTGCATATTTAGAAAGAGTCGTATAAATGCATAACGAATGCTCTTGTAAACAAACAACTACATACATGTTTCTTCTAATGAATCTGTTGCAATAGAACTCTGAGAAATATTATTTCAAAGCATATCATAACGTAGCCACGTCCCGCTACTTTCCCGTGCTTTTATGAAAGCATAGTACGTAAAAGTATGGGGGACATTTGAAAAATTGAATTTTAAAATAGGCTGGAAACGCTGACAACTGGGTGCTTGAATACAGAGAATAACGACAGCATGTCTCTATTGTGGCGAATATTTATACTCGAAACTTGGTGCGGATACGTCGGACTGAATGGAAGTAGTAAATATTTAATTTTTAAAGTCAATTAGCAACACTGTTGACTGTGAGGCCTGAAGTACATCTATGACGCGTCCCAGTACGTAAATACAAGTTTGGTACTAATACATTCAACGATATGGAAGCAATTAACATTATATTTTATTTAATTAGTTGGCAACACTGACAATTGGGGCGCCGGAAGTACCCACACGAACTGTCCCAGTACCTAATGCACATGCCTTTTTTCTGTAAATCAATGCGGATACGTCCAACGGTAACAAATATGAAATTTAGATCTTTTAATCCTTTGGCAACCTTGACAAACTACGGTGCCTGGAGTGTCTGTATGACCTGTCCTAGTAGCTAATGAACATATATGTCAATTTTAGTGTAAAGCAATGCATAAGTGTAGATTTTTATTAATAAAGGCAATCAATTAAATTAAGTTTTAAAATAGGCTGGCAACATTGACAACAGAGATGATTAAAGTCGGGGATACCCACAACTTTCTTGAATTGTGCTGAATGGTGTTTAAGCAAAGTTTGGGGCAGATGGAAGAGTTTTTAAAAAGATTGTTTAGAAAGTTGTCAAGACTGAGAACTGGGTAACCCGGAATATCTCACATATACCAAAACATATTTGTAATCTATGGTTTAATTTATATTGTATTTCTTCTTAATTACTTATATAAAAGTAATGCTTTCTTAGAGAGACGTTAGCAGCATTAGAAATTGCTGCCTTGAAAACAAAAACTAAATTTAAAAATTTCATTTATCCAGTTCAAACGATGTCCAAAATGGGATTTTTGGCGGCCATTTTGGATTCAAGATGGCGACTATTCCCAAATGTAGTATTTCCCTAAACTACTCGTCATAATGCACCTTTATGACAAATTTCGTTTCTCTGGTTCACACGGTTTGGAAAATGTTTCAGGACCGCCATTTTGGATCCAAGATGGCGTCTTTGGATACATCATATAATATTTTAGTAACATACAAGTGATAATATACCGTGTTACCAAAATTTGATATTTCTAGCTGCAGCAGTTTAGGCTGTGTATTCTATACAACAATGGGTTAGGCGGCCATTTTGGATCCAAGATCGCGACTTTTTCAACATTTTCTAATATGTTCTTGAACTACTAGTGACAATACACCTTTATGCCAAATTTCGTATCTTTAGCTCAAACGATATGGAAAGTAATATCTTGCTTCCGCCATTTTGAATCCAAGATGGCGTCCTTGAATTCAGTAGGTAAAATTTTCGTAATCAAAGAGTGATGTTTTACCTTTATGCCAAATTTAATTTCAATAGCCCCAGCGGTTTAGGCTGTGTATTCTATACAACAATGGGTTCGGCGGCCATTTTGGATCCAAGATGGTGACCGATTTTGCTCATTAACGAACTTAACCGAGCTATTAAGCCTAGAAACAACATATAAAAATTTGGTTCAAATATATTCAAAATTATGGCCGCTAGTGTGTTAATATATATAAGCGAAGCTTTTGGAAAAACGAACATTGTTTTTTCTATGTACCGGTACAACACTAGGTGTAGCTTTACCTTCTATATAATAAATAACTTCAAATTTAATAAATAGAAAATTTCATAAATATGGTAAAATAGAACCTACAGTTTCTAATAAGTGCTTATGAATACACCAAAAGCGCTATTGAAACGTTATACAGGCTACTGCAAATACCTATCATAACTCCTATATTTTATTTTTTAAGGAAATATTTTAAACGTTTTAAACACCATTTATGTGGTCTGTAAAAACGTGTCTAAAGCTAAAAACACACAAAAAAAATACATTTCAACATGTGTTTTGTTCTTTTATATATATAATACACAGCCATATTCAATCCACTACTGGATGAGGCCTCTTCCGGAGGGAGGAGGCGGTCTACTGCTCCCACGCTGACCAGACGTGTTGGGAGAGGAGAGCCGAAGCTCTCAACTGTGATCGCTACCTCTTTATTCAGGTAGCTCCCCAATTGGCTCATATATATATATATATATATATATATTCAACTGTGCTTTGTACTGTATTTAACTCGTTCCCTAATAAATCTACATCATGCCATGCTTTTGATAGAATCATATGTTTCCTTGAAAGTAAAAGACTGGTGTGTTAAACTAGTCCAATCAATTTAATATTTTACCTCTCGCTTGACCTGGACTATAGCTGCACACAGGTATAAAAATTTTAATTCGCCACTTGCTGCTCCTGCAACAGCATATATTATTAATATTACTACAATCAGCAAAAATAATATACATGTAAAATGTTTTCTTAGCATTCTTTACGATGATACATTTATACTAAATAAACAAGAAAAATAGTTGAATACTTAAATATTGATCTGGGGATGGAAATACGGAAATGAAACATTTCCGTATAATGTGACATTTTGGCTAAGAAATGGGAAGTTCAAAACCAGAAGCGACACAAGTATTTCAGGTATTAAATTAATTTATATTTCAAGTTTTAGCAGAACGTTTATTTAGAACCTACGTATTTCAAAGTGAGGATTTGCTTCCTTCCGGGTTTGTTAAACATAATTTCCATAACTGTAGAAAGGCAGTAAATGCTGCCAAGCTTTGAGAGAGAAAATTGCCTAATTTATTTATAAATGTCTCATATATGAGCTAACTTACTCAACGTTGACCTCTTTTCACGCTTCCAAAGAAATGGGTAATTCTATTACTTTAAAATGCAAAGTTGCTGAAATAGCATTACTTTACAAAACTTTCACTTAACTGTATACAATAAAATATTGTTGAATTGTAAACAACACCTGTCAGTAATATGCTACACTTTAGAACTAAGTAGTTTCTACAGCACATTTAAAAAAAGGGTTTACTTTAAAGGCCTAAAAATACAAAATAATTGTTTTAAGTTATATCCTTCATATCTCCAAACATATCTTTAAAATATACCTAAAACAATATCAAATTTCTTGCTTTGTAATATTGAATGAGAATGGACTCAGAGGTCTAATATTCATATTGAATAATATTTTAGGAAATGAATTTAAATTGATGCTTTTTAAAACGCATTTTATGATGTAACCGTGGAAAAGCTATTTGCTATATTTCTCATTTCAAAGAGCAAATATATAATAATTTTAGAGAATGAACTCTTCCACTTATTGCAGCAAGATAATCTAGAGTAACATTCGTAATTGCGCTGAGTTGTTTATATTTTTCATACATAAGCTCTTCATATTGTACCATTTGGTGTTGCATCCACAATAAACAAATGTTTATACTCTATTAAAAGAGAATATTTAAACACAATCGCTTACTAACTAGTGAAGGATTTCTTGTTACAACAAAAAGACTAGAACAGCGTTTAGAATAGCACTGGTATATATTTTTTTTTTCCGGACATAAACACTTAATATTTTTGCATTTACTTTTTCACGTGCCTTTAGCTAATGTTAATATTTTATAATTCGGAAATAGTTTTTCAAAAGTTATTTTTTGTGGATAATACTGTATTAATGAAGCAAGGAAGACTACACATACTCAAACCTCCATTCCAATGTACTTATCACAAAGGTACTCAATTGTTTTGAAAGTTGGTTTTAACTGTGAACCAAACAATTGAACATTTCCACTAGACTGTCGGGAAGCGACTAATCGTAACGAAAGGTTACGGTTCAGTACGTCCTCTTCTCACACTTTGCGGCATTCTACCATCTCCAATAAAGTTCGGAATGTTCACCACACCGTCCATATTTCCAAGTTCATCTTAACTTACTACATATTGTGAAGAGCACCCTGTTTCCTGTGGACATTAGGAACAGGAATATATACAGTAGCTCCTAGAACAGAAGCAAAGTTTTATTCATGGCTACTTTCACTTTCTTTACTTGATGTTCCAGGTTTGGCTTTGATTCTTCACAGATCAAGTTTTTCTTTCCGGAAGTTAAGATTGTACACAAACCTCTATTTTGCTTCATAACCTTCTATTTTTCTACAAACACCACCTCTAAGAACATGAACTCAACTTGAAAGAAGATCTACCAATGCATCTATATGCATTGGGACCAGTGCTCTCTTCAGATCAGAAACAGGAGATCACCTGATAAAAAGTTGAAAGCCTTCGTTTTCGTCTTTTATAGCTGGTAACTATCCAACACTGGAAAGGTGAAGGCTTTCCGTCGAATTTGTACCATAGTTGCTTGAAGTCTCTTGGATTGATTTAAGTTGGAGGTAGATGAAAATTCGTAGATAATCGTCTCTTGATGACACTTTGTTATTTTACACTAGTGGTGGTGGACACCAGATTTTTTTATATATATAATTAATTAGACTGGGACTGTCTTGATGAAACTTTATGATTCTAGGAGAAGAGAAAAGTACATATTTTTTTCAAGTCTTCGTAAAAGAGAAAAAAAATATTGACATTTTTTTGTGTTTTAAAATACTGAACTATGACTTAGGTCTTAACTTTAATGAAGCTGTTTGGTATGAATTCTCATGTATAGATCTAATAATAGAGAGCCACGACCAGAATAATTCTCGTAATCCATATGAGTTTTCTATTTAGGCTTTGAAATGATAGTATGATTCTCATGTCTATTTTTTTTAGAACTACGAATATCGGATGAGAATGGCTAATTAAGCTATGGAAGCTTTTTGATTTTTTTTGAAAACAATTAATAAAATATAGCCAACTTTTTGTCAGGTGCTTCTATGAGAGAATAAATGGTAATAGGCTGAGGAATTTTCTGTTTTATTAGAGCCTTTATCAATGAAGTTCTTTGAGAGTCATATTTGTTACATTCAAACAGTATGTGATTGATATCCTCTAAGTATGTGTTAGTTTCACAATCACAATAAGGGGAATCTATAATTTTTATTTTATAGAATGACTTGTCTTATAGATGATAATTTATAAAACCATGGGCGATTTAATTGTAAATTAATATAAGGTATATTAGTATGTACAGATAAAGATGGAGAATCATGCACTCAAGTAGTTCATTTACTATCGATTTTCTTTTTTATTTTGTAGAGCAGGTCTTTCCAGTGTAATTGTATATTAGTTATTGATTTATTTATAACAGAATTGAAGGCTAATTTATCAGTAATGTTATTAAATATACTAAATGAATGAGCGGGAACCCAGGTGATATGTATGATTTTTCCGGCCGCAATTAGAGTTTCCTATAAATATAAAGAGTTAATTAAATAAGGAGACGCTTTAAAAAGTTGATTTTCAGCTGAATTGAGGGAATGAATTACTGATTGTGAATCAGTTAAAATAAGAATTTTATTATGTTTAAGTTTGGAACAATATTTTAGTGCTAGATATATTGCGAAAATTTCTGCCGAGAATATTTATGTGTCATCCGGTAAATGAATTTGTTCTTCATAATTAGTTATGGGATCGTAAATAGCGGCCCCAGTACCTCTATTTTGGAGAGAGCCATCTGTGAAAGCTTTTGGATAATCACAGCCTGAACAACATAACCATGGTTTCCTTCAACATGAATTGTATTCTTACCAGTGTTCTGGTAAAAGTAACAATAATGTTTCCTTTTTCTTTTGCTTTTACCTGGTCTGTTCTTTTAATGCTATTATTTCTCATATACGCGTATACTATTGGCTATGAGCATGACTTAACATATATGTTATTGACAAGCAAGAAGTTATGAGGCCCTAGTTCACTTTGCAATCGAAAATAATTTCGCATGATATTCATTAAACTATGGCAGGAAGCGAACGGAACGGGGTAACACTATATGGAATTTATTTCAAGGCCTTTAGGCAACTAAGGCTCAGGCCGTATGGATAATGATGGGATGAATTGGTGGAATGAAGAAAGTGGGAGGAAACCTTAGCACCACGAGAAAATCCACGCGCACGGTGTTTGTCCACGACAAAGCAAACATTATATGGTTTCTTCTGACTGATTTATACAATATTTCGTTCACATTTGGCATTTTAGGACTTTCGTGGAATATTATCTAATTTCATATAATTTTATTATTATTATGTGACTGACGTTTCTTCAACGTAGAAACAAATTACATCCATAAGTAATTTAAACATACTATATTTTGTATAATATGTAATTTCTCACGTTTTTTCACACAATTAAAAAGCGTTCATTACAATTCGTTTGTGCAAACAGGACAAACCACTCTGAAGAAAAACAACTATAAAACACTATGCAGCTTTTAAGAAACTTGTCTGCAACTTATGGTAACGGGAGAAACATTGCAACTCCATTGTTAGTCAGTTTCGAAATATTTGTCTTATCTGTATGTTTACCAAATGTATGACAATGCTGTAATATACCTAGAACAATTTTCGCCTTCACTAAAATAATGTTTTAGCATTTCAATGTGTTTCAATTGGACTAGAAACTTTATTTTAAATTCTTTTGCCAAATGAGTCCCGACGGAGTTTCATCTCCCCAATCCTCTGACCCTTCACATGTTTGATCGCCACTAAAGTAGCAACTTAGATGGAAGCTCTCCTCCAAAATATTGTTTGTAGTTTTCCCTTAATTCTAAGAAATTTTGACAGCCTTAACTTACTGTCATTCGTTATAGTTAATATTCTATAGTTAATGTATAGCTATAGTTAATCCTGATCTACCTCAAACAGTGCTTTTCCATCCACATCTTTCTAGTACCAAGTATAAGAGCCTTTTATGCCTCAAGACCCGCCTTAATTATATGGGTTCTGGCTAATGTACTTGACAAGTGTGCCTTCTCTTTTATTCTTGTCAACGTTTCAGCATGTGTTATTCTATCCACATTTGATTCACCATTATTCGGTAACATAACATTTAAACTGCTTTATATAGCCTTTTATTAGCAAAGGGTAAAGTCCAGATATTACTAATACTAACAATACTAATACTACTTAACAAGACTCGTTTATTTAATACAAACTATTAGGAGGAATCAATAGGGCAAATAGTTCGACGGTTGTAACGAAAAATATTTACAGGATTTTATTCCCCCAGCAAGTAATACAGAGGCTACAACCGATCTCGGAAAAGAATTACAAACGCATGAAAAACTGAACCAGACTTTTACAGATTATTGCGGATATGGCTAACTTGGTGTGGTATTCTTTGGCTCTGTGCTACATCTGGAATAAATAGTATTAACCCTTCATTGAAAAGGCTATATTTCACACCTTTTCAGTAAAGATTACACTTCTTGTCTATTACATACAACTGGGAAAAATATAATTATCAGATGCAGAATTATTTATACATTGTGTGTTGATTCAAAACGGAAAAAACTGAAATAAAATTGAACTCGTATAGTTCAATGCAAGAGCATGGACTGTACACAACAAACATTATTTGAGGTATGCTCCTAAATGTTAAGGTCCTCATTTCCTCACCGGATAAGATTTATTAATATGCCCAAATCTTTCTCAAACAACCCCCAAGGACTTAAAAACTTGTGTTTTTACACTTAACTATTACTTTGAGTTCTAGAGATTTCTAATTTATATAAATCATAAAATATCAAGACACAATATTTATGATAATCATATGAGGAATTTTGAAAGAATAACAAAATTCTTACTTACAGAAACATAATATAGATAAAACAAATAATTTGACAATGATTTCCCTTTGCATACAGCTAACACATAACAATTCGCTTAATTACACCTATTCAAGCAGCTGCACGTGACACCTCACAAAGTATTATAAATGCATTTTCTACATGTATCAGTTCAATTTCGTTATCATGACCATGGTGGTGTCGGAAGAACACATAGGTCATGATGATTTATGAGTTTCATACGCGATTTTCAGCAAATGTAGCAGAACAAAACGTAAACTTTGACTAAGATCACGTATCACTTGATGTCCGCAAATGTCAGAGACCGTTTACAATTACTGATATCACACGACAAGGGCGACCAAACACGCTGAACAACGGTGCTTTTTGTGAGAATAAGTTGAATGTAATCCTTTGCGAAAGGTTGCATAAATTGCCTCACTGAAGACATTCAACCTTTCACCGTAATTTTCAGAATCCGTGTATGTGCCCAAACAGCTGAGGTTGATATAGCAGCAGGAGAAGCAGCTTGACGACACTTATGTACTTATGTCCTCATTGATCCGTTGCAGAAGGGAGTCAGTTTTGGTGGATTAGTAACTGGTACTTTATGGTACTAATATGGTACTGGTAACTGGTACTAAAATGGTATGGTACTAAAATGGTAACTGGTACTAAAATGGTACTTTAATACAGCGTTTAACGTAAAAGTCACAGAGCGCCTAAAGGCGGTGTGGTGGTAACAGTAACGAAAGAAAAACTCGGTCAACACAAAGTTATGTGTGTTTAGTGAGATATACGTAGTAACATCCACTTTGAATCCGTTACACCAAACGATACAATCACAGTGAAGGTCTACCATAACCTTTGGAACGGCTATAACGTATTTTGATGGGCGCACCCCGCGCATTGGTCCAACGTAAAGGTTTGCTAGTTTACAGACACAATACCCGCAACACATGGAAAAATAACTTATTTCAAATAGGAAATTATTCGAATTTGCGTATTAGAAAGTGTTCGACATACGCATTTACCTGACTTTGCGGTTATGCGCAGCGCAGCGAATATGCGACGAACAGTAGCGAGTTTTCTTTCATCAAATCCAAAGATTTATTTCAGATCAGTATTTACAACATGGATGGCTTGTGTCAGAGGCTTGTATAATCAGAAGACAATGATTATGATGACTGAAAATTATGTTCCAGGAATGTCCAAGTATGTTCCAAAAATATTACTCAGGGATGGCAAAATAGCATTTAATGCATGTTTTGAGAGTAAATGCGTAAATAAAAGCTAATGATTTAGATGAGATTCATCATAATACAAATAACATTTTCTAAGTTAACAATGATAAACTTGTCCAAATACTTTATAGAAATAATATTTATATACAGGTAATTTCCAAGATCCAATATGTGTTATACATATAGCAATATGGTTTATGTTTTATGTCTAGATACATCAGCATTTGTGACTATGACAGACTCGTTTCAGTTGTGGCCCAAACAATATTTGAACTTAGCAATTTATACGAACGTATGTTTCAGCTTACCTTGACCTAACTGTTCCTTCATTTTCGTAAATATTTCCCAAGGCATCCTGTATTATACGTAGGCATGCGCATGCTTTCAAATGTCAACATCCACATCACAATATTAATCAGTTTTAAAACAGTTTTAAATTTTGAAAATTTTCATGCATATCTTAAAGTGGTAACGAGCTATACACCAATTAATTGTCATAAGTGATTATCAGTTTTGCAGTCTAATGGTTGATTTATATTACCAACCTAAACGAGATTGGTTTCTAACAACGGTACTTAAAGTTCTTCCTAAAATGGGCTAAAACCACTACGTGCAAGAGACCCCGACGGGAATTAAGTCCGTGACCACGTGCATAAAACGTTAGCATGCTAACTGCTCGGTTACACCGAAGTATTATCTAACGTGAATGCACCTGTACACATAAGTGAACAAAAGTCTTGATTGCAATATTATTATTTCTTGAAAGTGTTACAAACGTTGTGCTTTATAAGAACTTTAAATTGTTCAATGTGTTGACTGCTTGGATTATGGCGTGTTAAAGAGAAGGACGCCGCAGGAGCTGCAACTATAGAATGAAGCCGAGAAGAATAATGAAGGGTTACGTGTCGTAGAGACAAACTACCAAGTTGTTCTCTAGCTATCGTCATGACTAGCTGTCACGAGGCTCATAGAAAATTCACTGTGTTCCTCTCGAAAACTTTGGGAGTTCCTACTAACTTGTGCAACTCGTCGAGTATCAGCTTTCGCTTCTAGATGCTTTTAAACAAGTTGAGAATACTTGTCGCTGTGTTGCAAGAAGGATACTAGTTACTTTACTGTGACCACTTACTCTAAAGTTACATACACTGAGAACAAGTTTTAAACAGGTTAATACTCAGTAGTAGTTAATAATACTAAAGCAATTCAAAAATTAATTTCTCAAGTCCGTGTACACTTACTTTGCATTTCGAAATTCATTACGCTGCCACAAGCACGCTTCTTAAATGAGCCAAGGTTTGAAAAAATCCGCACTTTTGTACTTGTGCACATTATGTCCTAATAGAGTCAGACACACCAATTTTTTTTGCCGACAAGGTAACCGTGTGGAGTGAGGTATTCAGTTAGCGTATCCAAGGTCAAGGGTTCAAATCCTGCCTGGGATATGAGTGTTCTTGGATTTCATTGATTAAAGATATGTGCATCATCGAGAGCACCTAGGTTTTATCCTGGTTTTCGCCCATTTCTTTCTTTCGTACACTGTTAAAAATGACTCTCTCAGAAATGAATACATTTTCCTACTCAAAAAAAGTCGAGTACATTCTACTTGAAAGTGAGAAAAAATATTCTCAAAAAATTAAAATTTGAGAATGGTAATTCTCAAATACGAGCTAAGGCATACCTTTCAAATTTGAGCTGATGAAATTATTCAAACTGTGTGTCTCTGGATATTACAATCCTGCGAGATAATTAAATAAAATCTGTTGACATAGTTTATTATCTAGCGAGCGTTGTAAAAGAATATCGTAAACAAGTGCAATGATCTCAAACATGCAACAAGAAGTAAATTCTCTGTCGGACAGTCCAATCTGTATCACTGCGACTGCATGTGATATTCATACGCGGGCGTGATCGCGGCGAAAAACAAAACATACTATCGAGAATTAAGTTTAAATCTTCTGCTTCCTAAGATTTATTTTTCGTAAGATTATAAAGTGTGTTTACCTGTTGTGGCATTAATAAACTCGTAATAAAGATGAATGAATTTCATAACATGTTGTCACCTGTTGCATTTCCCGCTTGTGTCAACAAATGTCTCTATTTTTAATGGTGCAAAGTTGAAGTGAGTAACTGCTTTGTATTATGCTAAATTGTTGTTTTTTTTGTTTTGTTTTGTATTATTATCACACGATTTAAATATGTTTAATAATGATTTGTTATGCAGAATAAAGCGATTGTACAAACACAATGGATAATTGCAAAATAATACATACTGCAGATGGATATGTACAGTAGGAATGTAAATAATGTATGCAGGGTACAGCAAGTACAGGGGGATATTTATACTTTCCTGTGTTCAATAAGTATTTTTATCTTTGCTGCTTGTGTTTATCTATAGTTAGACGTTGTGGAGGGCTTTTCTGTGGTTGCGGAAAGCAGCTGAGAAACACTGATGTTATCACGGATAAAGTTCTCTCTTGTTTGGTGTAGTCCCACTACAAGTTATACTTGGGACAATTTTGAATACATATTTTCTCTTCCTCCTTCTCTCTCAACGTCATTTTGAATATAAATTACATTTAACAATGTGAATATGTTTCTCTCGATTTCGAATAAATATTTTATCATTTCTTTTAGCTCTCACAACGATTTTGAGTGATTACGCTCTCAAAACTTTGAAACAAATGTTCACAATTTTGACTAACTATTTTCGAAGCTCCGGAGCTATATTTTGAGTCATTACTTCTCAACATTTTGAGAATACGCTTGGTCACTTCTGAATATATTTTTCTCATTTCGGAAAAATAGTCCCAACTTTTCTCATTTTTTAGCCGAAATTTAAATTCATTTTCGAGTAACTTTACCTCATGTTTCAGACATTTTGTTCTCATTATCCGAGAAATATTTTCTAATTTGTTGAGCACCATCACGTGTTCAAAATTGAGCAAAATTTAGTCGGAGCCACATTGAGCCCAACATTTTCTCAAATTCGAGATTTTTTTTTCGTTTTTGAATAAACCTTTTTAACAGTGTAGGCTACCAAAACTGCCTATTGAAAGAGTTAAAGATCTGTGTGAAAATGTATTGAATATGTCATCAAATAATACTCAGAGCGAGAAAGTATAAAGGGAATTAAAACGCGACTTATTTAAAGTGTACAAGAAGGGTACTCATTTTAGAGTATATTGGAATTAATATCTTAAATACTAGTTCAAAATTGTGCATATCACATATATAATTAATCTTACAGCCATTGAAATGTATTGATTTACTCTCATATATTAATCTATTGAGAAAAGTGCATTATCTACTTTGTTTCTAAGATAAATAAAGTCCAGGTTTGACAATTTTAAATCATTATTTTGATACGATATATTTTAAGCAGTTTCGTTTTAAAATGTTGGTACCATACTTTAAACTTTACAAATGTAGACTATGAATATTTTAAAATATTAAGATTATTTTATTTACAAGAGAACCAATTTTTACCCTCCTAATATAATTATAATGTTAAATTCTTCTATTTCCTATTTCCTCTTCTGCATAAGGTAAAATATTGTTACGTAACTTTCAGTTCAAAGTTTTAGAAAATATCGGGAGCACTATCCAAGTAAATTTTAAATAAACCTGTTATTCATTTTCCTTTTATTTAGATGCATACTGGAAGGGTAAAAAATATCTCAAGATGGAAGATAGACCAATAGTAAGGATGAGAACAACTTGATGGGCAGAATTAAGAGCGGAAAGATTCCAGCTGACTTTAATTTTGGGAAGTTAAGAAAAAAACTCTTTCGCGGTTAATCTAATAAAGACTTATATTTGCATAGCCATATCTAAAGAACATTTTCCAGATTATTTGTAAATGTTTATTCCTGTTAGGTACGTATATATACACCACAAGCTTATGCATTTACCTGTTTGAATTTTGGAATATTTTGTTCTTTATCTCACCCATTCAACTATAGTTTTGGTTGACTAATAAAATGCTATAGCACTGTAAAATAAGCAATATGTGGAAAACAAAAAACAAAATATGATTAAATGGTGAAAAAGTGATTTCGTTTCCAAATTTACAGAAACTGTAGGGAAAACGAAAGACATCCTAGATTGTGTTCTGTATTGTTAAACTTTATATGGCACTTAAGTATGTTACAAAATTAATATTATATTTTCATACCCGAGATATTTCACCACAATCTCAATAATACATATGTGATCCATCTTTCCTAATAAAATTTCTGAATTGAGTTCAACTTGTATCTCAGTCTAAAGCATAACCACTTATATTTCACAATGAAAGCGTCTTCACGAAAGAACGTATTGCTGTATTAAACAATTAAAATGGTATTCCTGGTTCTATAGACACGTGGAAGGAAAAATATTTGGGTAGTCAGGGAACTAACAATGACGTACATCAGTGTGATATTCTTTACGTTACGAATATAATTATAATTTTATTTATGGCTTTTAGGCATCGAAGGCTCAGGTAGAGATACGGGACGGGAAATGATGCGGAAAATGTCAGCCAGGAGATAAGTTGAAAATACCATCCCGCAATTTGCCTGGTGTGACTGAAATCTCCTGAAAAAAAACTCCTGATCAACGTATATCGTAATGTTTTACTGACTAATACATATTTCGGAGAAAATGAGTCATATTTATTTCTTTGTATACGTTTGGGAAATCTTGAAATACGTAAGTAGGTGTTTATCTAATATCTATATGAGTATATAAACAAATGGATATGCTTAATGCAATATTTCTCAAAATCATCCTTCCAGACTTTAGCTGTTACTTCAACGTCTTTCACTAGGTATGCAGCCACATTAGTTGCATTGAATTAAATTATTTATAGCATTCAGGCACCTGATTCTCAGGCCATATAGTCACCCAGCAAGCCAGGCGACGTCGGCATTTGGTCGGTGAAGTCGGTGTCTTTGTCAGCGGGCGGATGCTGGGCGAGTCTACGTCCCTAGCCAATCCCGACGGAAGCCTGGTAAATGGCCCGACAACCCAACGGCACTTACTGTTCGCGCCGACCTTTCCCCAACTATTTCCAAGCTACTAGCTGATCGGGGCTCCGTCGGGGTCGGCATTTAGCTTCTCGAGCTCAGTAAGAGCACTTGTTCATGATGGATTATGGATATGTGGTTTTCTTGAACATAAAAATCTTCAAACATTCGTTAAAATTAAGGTTTATGTGGAGTACGTTATACTGTATATAGAGATAGTGGCAAAAAATATACCAACTTTTACTCAGTAAAATATATGAAATTAATTTGAGTACAGATAATTTATAATAGCAATACATTAGTCCTTTATTGCAATCAAATAAGTACAAAATACCTCTACCATGTGAGGATTCTCGAGTCCCCAGGACTGACGCCAGCCGTGGCTTTTCCTCCTCCAACATCTCATCAATATATTCACTGTAGATGGTGAGGAGAGAAATGAGGCAACGCAGGTGGATTTTTCCATTATAGAAGGATGTACCATCAATTTCAAAATGTAGGCCTACAATAGCCATTTTCTTTTGAGTAGCTTCAAACTCTACTTCGGGATATATTTTTATGTAGCTCTGGTTTACCTGTAAAAATATAAGAAGGCATTTCGTTTTAAAACTTGAAGCTCTTGAATATACAGGTTATGCCGCAACTAACAGCATATATATATTAACAGAACATATATTATTGTGAGATACCATTAGAAAATATTTGCACAATGTATTTCCATTTGGTTACTATTAAGGTGTCGTCTTATATTACTAACTACACAACAACTTGAACAACCACATAATTATGGTCAGCGGTTCAACCAGACATATTTTCGCGATGGGACCCCATATTTACTTAGGAAGGAGGCAATTCTACAAATACCAAATTTATAAGAAAACATTTATATACTTCATGTTTATAAAAACAACGTTTATTTAACCAAAGTTTAGTGCATAGTGCATCTGAAATCATCAAACTTGGCTGCTCGAACCCTTTCAAATAATAATAATAATCCTTACATAACAATAGTTCAAAATTGATGTCCTTTTATTTCTATACCAACCAATTGATTAATAGCGGCCATTTTTGTATTGCGGGGCATACAAAACTTTGGGTTAGCAGATTGTTACGGAAAATGTAATATTTGTCAACGAGCTTGTCATAGGATATTAAGACAACAACTATTATTTCCAATAACATATGTTTGATAATTTTAGTTCTCCGCATTAAAACACCTAAAACATAATCATACCGGAGCTTATGCATATCTCTGATAGGACGAAATATAAAAATATAATCTTTTCACATATTGTAGATTTATGTCAGCACAAACTACGGTAGAAACTTGAACCTTGATATTCAAGTTTGAAGGAAGTTACAAATTTGCAAATTGTTGAATGATGCTCGTGCACGCTTTGGTAGGAACATTGAAGATCCTTCTCTGGTAGGAGACTAGCTGAATATCTAATTTTTCCACAATTTATACACTTATGTCAGTGACAACTACAGTAGAAATTTCTATTTTTATATTTGAGTTTGAAGAGACTTACAGATTTACAAATTGGAGATTCAGGAAATTAGAAATATAACGGAAATTAGGAATTGGAGATTCAAGAATTTTTATAATTCAGGAAATTAGGAATATAACGTTTAGAGCTGATTGATATGGCACACAGAATATATATTGATAATATCAATATATTATCATCAATATCAATATAATATCAATATATAAATTCCTCTGGTCCATCAGGAAAAAGGCAATCTGGACGTTTTGTCCCCATTTCAGCGCACAACACGCAACTCTACAGCAAGTTATAGTAGGACCTATGGAGGTCGAAACAGGTTGTTGTCATTCCTAGTAGGTACTATTGAAAAGATGGCGACTAAAATCCGAAACGACCGCTGCAAAGCGACGTAAATTCACAACTATAATTCTTTACACACATTTAGAGACCGTATAATCCCTCTCAGTCAGTCAATGTGTTAGTGTCCAGAAATTAAAGCTCAGGAACAAAAAAACTGTGGAGATATGTTTGAGGTCTTGTTGGAAAGATATTGGCTAGAATAGCACAGAACCGTTTTGATTGGTGCATTGATTCAGTGTTGACAACCAATTAAAAAAAATGTTCCAAATTATTCTATTCCGTTATACCTAGCTGTACGAAAGATAGCATAGCCATTATTCGACACAACAGTGAAATAATGTGGATATCTGCGACACCAAATACACCACTTGCCAGTGTTGCCAACTGATTTTCAATACAAAATGTTTTAACTTGTTTCTATTACCTTATACTCGGCATAAATATTATTCGACATAATGAAAACACATTGTGGATGTCCCCATTTTCAAGCACCGTGTTATCAATATAGGCAACCAGTGTCCTAAATTATATCTTATGAACCTCAAGGTGTAGAGACGTACGAGGTCTTTTCGGAAAGTTCTAAAAACTGGGGTTGTAGTCTGAACAAAAGCATGCGCATTAGATCACATCTGTTGTCAACGAGTAGGAAAACGTGCATCGCCACTCGTCCGATAGTCTGGTTTGCAGAGGCACGGGAAGGAGGAAAAGTGCTAGTGATTCTGGTAAAGAAGCGGCTGTCGACAGCCATCAAAGCCGAATTGGACACAGTGTTCAGAGACACGGCACCATCATTTGCGACTATTAGTAAGTGGACGACACTGTTCAAGCTTGGACTGGATAATGTTGAAAATTATCCCTGAAGTGGACGACTCGAACCTTCATCACACCAAAACTAATCGATAAAGTCCATGATATGATGCTGGTTGACCGACAATTGAAAGTGCGTGAGATAGCTCATGCAGTGAGCATCTGAGGGAACGGGGACATCTCATCTTACAGAAGAGTTGGCATTACAATCTTACAGAAGAGGAAGCTTTCGGCGAAATAGATTCCGCGGCTGCTCACACCACCCGCACATTTATCATTGATCACAGGTCGGAAACTGGATGCTCTTCGCTTCCAAGTTCTACCCTACTCCACATTTTCGCATGGCTTTGCCCCCAGTGACTTCCACCTGTTCCTAAACATTATAAACTTGTTGGGTGACAAGAAATTTAAGTCCAATGTAGAAGTCATCTCCATAGTGGCAGGCTATTTTGTAGCCCTGGACGAATCGACGTATTCTGCTGGTGTCAAGACATTGGAAGGTCGTTGGCAGAAGTTTATTAACCTTCGAGGAGATTACCTTGAAACATAAAACTTTAAGCACTCTGATATTGTGCTTTTTCTATCCGATTCTTAGAACTTTCTGAACACCCCTCGTGATTGTGGCGTTATTGGAGAGGTTTTGGACTAACTAGCTCCGATTCGCTGTAACCGTCATGATTAGGCGCCAACATATTTTATAGAAATTGGTGTTTGTGAGCCTGAATTGCTATCAAGGAACCGGAGCCTTATCGATTGTTGGTAAAATCGCAGCACAAAAGTGTATTACTCTCAATAATAAATTATTAAAGAAATAGCTAGTGTATTATACAGAAGTTGAGTTTTGAAATTAAGCAGTACATGAGTACTAAGAAGTAAAAATGTGTCCGGTTGTTTTGGAGTAAACAACCCGAAAAACTTCTTGGATATAATTTGTAAGTGTCAGAAGGAGAAAACATGTTAAGTAGGCATTTGGAAAATGTGTTATGTGCAAGCTGATAAGGGAAATGAAGACTAGCGTTAGACTTGAAATTGTGAAAAGTTATAAATAAATGTTAATAGGAGTATCCGAATAGCCGTATTTAGAAGTTGACCGCGATTTAATAATAAAAATACGATTTATGGGTATAGAAAGTGGGATAAAGTTAAGATACTATCCTTAAGTTATGTATATTAAATGATTCTGTACCTAAAATAAAGTTATACTCAACCTACTCAATCTGGTGGATAACCAACCTATTAACATTTTAAGGAAAATGAACTTCAAAAATGTTTCTTTTAATTCATTTTTGAGAATAGTGCCATTCAAATGGATCTCAATTAACGGAAAAGTGAATATTTTTTGTATGTATGAAATACAAGTACAGCTGATAGAATTTATTGTGAGCCACTATACATTACCATATACAATATAATACTAAGTAGACCTGGTTTGAAGAGATTATTCTCAGGATGGAGGCATAAAATACTACAGGTAGAACATAACAAAGTCAAGGATGTTACTATTAATGAAGATTTCACTCTTATACAACAACAGAAATACTCAGATGAAAGGGATAATAATGCTCAACCTTCATTACAGGATATACACTATCAAGGTTTTAAACAAGAAAGTGATCAAACAAAACAATTACAGACAAATATACAACAAATTGAACAGAATCTATTATTACCATTCTATCATTAATAGAAACAAAAACCAAAATAATAAATAAAAATATTGATCGATAAAGAAACAAAGAAGTTCTCAGATATAATTGTTAAGATGGACAAAGAAATTCAAGGTTTCGCAGAGTATTCAAGGTAAAAGAGAAAATAGTTTGTGGAGGGATGTAGTGAGTTAAGTGAATTCAAGGATGAGAACCTTCTGGTGAAAACTACGGAGAATGAAATGAAAGAAGTGACGTTAGGAGAAAATGAACATTGAGGATGTAGTGACAGATACATTAAATGCAATAAAAGCAGTTTCAACTAGCGTACGAGGGTCACTAGGAAAGTTTTGAGATGTGGCCAACTGGAACGCAAGAAGTGAAAAAAAAATCGTCGTAAGGAACACCCCTCCGTTGTAAGTGGACTCAACCAGTTTTACAAAATTCACGCCACTTGTAGGAAGAGCAGCGTTGCCAAGTGGCTACATGTGTCATCAGTTGAGATTCAGCCATGGAGTTAGAAAGGAAACATTTTCGAGCAATGATTTGGACGCCCACAAAAAAGTGGTTTAAATGAATAGAAGTCCCTTGAACGCTTGTCTCGTGCATTCGGCACAGTGCACTATCACATGCAACACTTTTTCGCAGGTTTATGTTCAAGTGACCTTCAGTGATATTGAGTGTGCCCTACGATTAGTTCACCGAGAGTTTCAAACATTCTTCACGTTGGGAAAGTTTCGTCATGTTGGGTGCTCCACAACTTGGCAGATGCTCAGAAGCAGGCTTGTGTGGAATGGTGCCAAGACATGCTTCATAAATTTAACAATGGTGACACTAGGAGGGTGTCAGATATAGTTAGTGATGACGAAACGCGAATATACCAATTCGATCCCTAGACAAAGCGACAATCGTCTCTCTACTTGTTTCCTGTCGAAGCAGCACCCATGAAAGTTAAGAGGTCAAGAAGCGTTGGCAATAAAAATGGTGGCAAGTTTTTTTTTCTCACGAAGTAGACATGTGGCCAGGATTCACTGCAAAATCATCTAACAGTTACATCGAGATGGCACAAAGATTTGTCTTCCACAAGCGTTCCAGAAAATCCAGTAGATCCGACCCAGAACTGGCTTGCGGGGAATCATACTTCACCATTACAATGCCTCTGCACATTCAGCGAAACTCACAATATAATTCATTGAGGACAGTCCTGTTAAACATCCTACCAATCCACCCTATAGTCCTGACTTGGCACCGTTTGTTCCCCACGATGAAGGAGAAACTTCGTGGACTTCGATTTCCTTCCCCTGAAGATGCTGTCAGTGACTACTACGAGCAGTTAAGTGCAGTACCTTAAACAGAGTTGTGCCAGTGCTTCCAGAATTGGTTCAGAAGGATCAGACTTTGTGTGGAGTGTCAGGGAAAATACTTCGAAAAAAGTTAATAGTTAAATAAAGTTTTGCATGACTTGAGATCCATATCTCAACGTAAGATTAAACTAGAATTTAATCTTGGAAACCAGATGTTGGAGTAGTATGGTGAAGAGAGTTCAACTTGAGTAGAAGATAAGGATATTGTTACTATCAGGAAAACTACTGCCTGGAAGAAGATGTGGTTATTTATGAAGTTATTTATTAACAAGCATGAAGATATTTAGAAATATTGTAAACATGGTAAGAATGACGTGAAGGAACAGCGAATAAAAATAACTTTGTGGATGAAAATATAAGTTTTAATGACGAACAGGAGGTGGTTCAGAGGACAATGTTTTGAACCATACCAGTTCATTCAAAGACTTAGATTAAAATGTTTATCAAATAATAACATGCACGATTTGATAAGGACGTATATCAATACATTGAAGAACAATTGATGTTATATTTTCATATGATGATTACTCGTGATAAAGAACTAAAGTTTTAAACTGTAAAGATGGTTCTCAAATGTGCATATGATTCCACATCTTGTTAGATTACAAGTTGTCAATTACTGAAGTTATAATATTGTTAAATACAAGTTTGGAAATAAGGTATTTAACAGTTGTTACAATAAATGAAGTTTAGATTCTGATTTGGAAGCAGATACAATAATGAATGTTTTCTAAATATAGAATATTAAAACAAAGTTATCTATTAAACAGTTCTCTTGATATTCAGAATTACTAACATTAAGATATAGACTGAATTTTGGAGACTATCCTTGAGTGCTGTTTTAAGTTTCTGTGCCTAACTTGATAACTTCCAAGCAACCATAATCTATTGAAATTCGACTTGGAATATCTAGAATCCTAAATGTACCACTGAAAAGGAAACTTCATTAGAAAAATGCTTGAAGAGCGTTCAATTTTATATGCGATTGCTCTAAACGTGTTAAAAGAGCGATAATTGTGAATTATGTGACTGCGCACAATATACGTACATAGCATTTCAGGCTCACAAGCATTAGTTTTTATAAAAGTGGTTTGCAACTCTGACAACTGCGACACCTGATAATGATGGTTACGGTGATTCTGAGCTAGCTAATTCAAAAGCTTTCTAACGACACAACTACGTCTCTACACCTTGGGGTTCATAATATATAATAATTTTAGACACTGGTTGGCTACACTGAACAGGCACATCCACAGTACATTTTAAAATATCTAATAATATTTATGCCAACCTCAGTGCTGCAACATCTAACGTAATAGAAGCAATTTTAAAAACGTAAACTTTATAGAAAGTAGGTTGGCAACACTAGAACGTTGGGTGTTTGTGGGACGCAGACGCCCACATGATTTCCCCTGTTGTGTATAATGTGTATGCCAATATTAGTGCAGGTAGATCTAACGGAATTGAATTATTTTGAACAATTTAAGTTTTTAAAAGCTTGGCAACAATGAAATACGGCACCAATCAAGGCGGTTCTGGCGGCTCTGAGCGAGTCTAGAAAATACCTTTCCAACAATATCTCAAGGACAACTCCACACCTTCTGATGGCTGGGTTTTAATTTCTGAACATGGACAGACAGAGAGACTGATGGACGGACTGAAAGTAATTATAATGTCCCTATTTCTATAGCTTCTGCATCAAGTTTGAAGAAAGTGAACATTTCAGTGGGATGGCTCTGAATGTGTGAAAATAATGATAATTATACATTTCTGTAATATACAGTGGCTATTTTAGATTTGTGCCGACATCTTGGAAAAGCTATCCTACTAGGATTGGAAACAATTTGTTTTGACCGCCATAGGCCCTACTCAAAATCCTACCTATATGCGTTTTGTGCGCGCTCAAATAAGAACACTCCCCACTCCGCTTCCCTTGGCTGATGAATTATAACTGTTAATTATCGATAAGCAACTTCCAATCGCAATACAGTAATTTATAAACTTCTCTTTTCACGGCAACAAAGTTTTGTCATTCTAAAGAATACACCAGATGTGTAAATATGAAACCGGAATTTGTGCATAGACGGTGTTACCTGTCACTGTGGTTACCGTTAAAACTGCGTCCTTGGCGCCACTTGCTTGTTTTGACTGCTGATAACGATTTGAAACTCACAACGAGACAAGTTCCATGTCATAGTGTAGTGTTTAATAGGGTTGCAGATGGCGCAATTGGTACCTACAAGCTACGATGTGCGGACAGCATTTATTTTTTGTTACCATTTGAAGAAAACTGCTGCAGAATCGCATCGCATGATTGTCGAAGCTTACGGTGATCATGCTCTTGGTAAGTCACAGTGCTGTGCGTTGTTTACAAAATTTAAAAGCGGCGATTTTGATGTGAGAAACGAAGAACGTGGAAGGCCACTGAAAAAGTTTGCAGACAGCGAATTGCATGCTTTGTTGGATGACGATGACGCTCAAACGCAACAACAACTCGCAGATCAATTAAATGTGGCACGAGGAACAGTTTCCATATGTTTAAAAGCCATGAGCAAGACTCAGAAGGTGGGAAAATGGGTTGACTGAACGACAGCAGAAAAACTGAAAAAAACACTTGCGAAATTCTGCTCGCCAGGTACAAAAGGAAATCATTTGTCCATCGAATTGTGGCTGGTGACGAAACGTGGATCTATTTCGAGAATCCTAAGCTTAAAATGTCATGGGTAACTCCAGGAGAACCGGCGACATCGACTGCAAGACCAAATCGCTGTAGACGGAAGACAATGCTTTGTGTTTTGTGGGATCAGAAGGGAGTGATCTCTTATGAACAGCTGAAACCTGGCGAAACCGTTAATACCCAACGTTACTGACAACAAATGATCGAATTGCATCAAGACTTACGTGGAAAACGACCAGAATATGACCAAAGACAACAAAAAGTGATTTGCTTCACGATAATGTACCCTCCTACACAGAAAAAGGGGTCAAGCAAACGATTGCGACGTTTGGCTGGGAAATCCTTCCGCATGCAGCTTACTCACCAGACTTGGCGCCCTCCGATTTTCACTTATTTGCGTCCATGGGACACGCACTTGGTGACCAGCGCTTCACATCTTACGAAAATGTACGAAAATGGCTTGATGGCTGGTTTTCAGCACAAGAGGCACAGTTTTTTTAGTCTGGCTTCCACACATTACCGGAACGATGGCAGAAATGTATCGCTAGCGATGGCCAAAACTTCGAATAAAATAGTTCTTAGCATTGCCATCCAATTACTGTGTCTTTTCTGTACATAAATTCCGGTTTCATATTTACGCACCTGGTATTTACATCAATGACATTCAATCTGAAGATATTTTTAATTTTTACCATGGCTTTTTATTACTACATTCTTCCGGTATAATCTCACTAATTTACAAAATCAAGTGCATTTCTAAATGGAATATACAGGTAAGCGATATTCTTTACATGTAATATTGAATTGTAAAATAATTATTCATCTAAGACGAACCACAGCGCGTAAAAAAGAATTTAAAAAAAAGTAGTGGGGAACAGAGCTATAGAGATGTACAGGTAATGATCAACATATTCTTGACAAACTGCACGAAGTGAGGAGGGGTGGAGAGTCCCACACTCGACAGCTAATCGTATATTCCATGGTGCGTAGGAGGACAAAATATACTTCGGTTATGAATTGGATAAACGTCTGAAGGTATCTAAAAGCACCAAGTGTGGAATCACTGAAGGAAAGTCTCCAGCGTCAAGGCCAGAATTTCAACCTGGGCTGCTCGATTCGTAGTCAGGCGTTCTACCGCCTGAGCTGCGGTGACCTATTGATAATTTATAAAATGTATCTATGGGGCACGAGGATCTTGCTATCAACACAGAAACCTATAGAATCTATTTACAGGAGTAATATGTCATTTCAAGGCACTGAAAATTACATAAATCCTGTTCAACTCCAGTACAAGACTCCCATTTCTCACCCTGTACCCTCTACTTCTGAAACGAGAATACATTGAGTTACATGCAAGTATACAGTAATCGGAAAACTTTCCTGAAGCATAGAAACTAAATGGAAAAACTACACAATAACTTTATTTTTTTTTTTATTTAAAATGTTTTCAACAAGAATCATGCAACTATTATTTGAGGCCTTCTGAATACTGTACAAAACTGCACTAATCACCTTTTGGCCAAAACTGGACTTACGTGGTTCTGACTCCCAGGTACAGATATTGTAATTGTGCTTGGTAATACTCAGCACTGCGTAAATCAATCGTCTCTTGTTTGTTACAGATAGGATGGATTGTACACTAATAGTAGAGTGAGGCAGCGTGGTTGTGGACATTGTGCAAGTGCGGTGACTGATCAGTATCTCCGACTTGACGGAATTTCAGAGAGGTCTAATTGTGAGTGCTCGTCTAGCTCAAGCATCTGCGACCATAGCGGTGCGACGACCGTGCGACAGTCGCAATTTCCTTACGGACCACTGCACAGCATTGGATGGTTCATACTAGCGGCACGGGAACCGTGCAGTTTGTCTCTTTTTTTGAATCTTTTTTTTTCCTAATCTATTACGTTTTCTCTAAAATATTCAGTTATAAAAAATTGGAGATTCTCCATATTTTCTCTTGTTTAAGTAGAGTATTATAAGCTCAATACTAATAATAATACAACAACAAAATTTAACCGAATATTAAAATTAATAATTGAAGGTATAAATTAATAACTTATTTTGAATTGAAAAATGATGTCATCCTTACTTACTTACTTGCTCTTTGGCTTACAGAACTCGCAAGTTCATCGCCGCAGTAGCAGACGATCGCCATCGGGCTCTATCCTGAGCAACACCAAGCCAGTTTTCACTACAGGCATTTATTTCTCCAAGATTCCTTCTAATATTGTCCTCCCAACGTCGTCTCGGTCTTCCCAACGTTTTTTTCCCTCCGGCTTGCCAACCCAGATGGAATATAGTCTGATTTCTCCCATCCGAGCTACATGGCCTACATATTTTAGTCGTCGCGATTTCATTATTCTTATATCAGGTGAGTCGTACGATCCGTGGAGTTCTTTATTATGCAGTCTTCTCCAGTCATCTCATCCCGTTTTGGCTCGTATATTTTTCTCAAGATCTTAATTTCAAACAGCCGTATTTTATGTTCATCTGCTAAGATTGTACTCAAACTTTTGCAACCGTAAAGTTACCGGCAGAATGACAGTTCTGTATATTTTCAATTTCAACTTCCTTGATAGTAATCTCGGGGGAAAAAATGAGAAATCGGCCAGTACAGGTTCATCGAAGTGGTAGAGTTCGAGTCCAAGAGGGACACAAAAATGTCAGCCTTTAAATACAGGGTAAGTCAAAATGATGTACCCGATTTCATAAATGTATTTTGTGAAATATAATGAACATATCTGAATGTAATACATGTGGTAAGAAGGGTAACTCTCAAAGTTTTTTTCAGTCACATCACAAGTGCTCTATGTGAGTACCTCGCGTAACACGACACACATCAAGCCGATAGTCTATCTCCTGCCAAACCTTGTGTAGTGTGTCACGGTCAATCTCTGCAATGGCTGCTGTGATGCGGGCGCGAAGGTCAACCAATGTTGTTGGAAGTGGTGGTACATAAACACGATCCTTTATGAAACCCCACAAAAAGAAATCACACGGGGTCAGATCGGGGGAACGAGGTGGCCAACGAATGAGAACTCGATCCTCCTGAGATGCACGGCCTATCCAGCGCTGTGCAATGCCTCATTGAGATGATCCCGAACGCTGCCATGGTAATGCGGAGGGGCACCATCCAATTGAAGAATTAAATCTGCACTATCCTCTTCGAGCTGTGGAAGGAGCCATTGTTGCAACATATCAAGAAAAACATGTCCTGTCACAGTAGGTTTAAGGAAGAAAAAGGACCCATAAATCTTTTCAGGGGAAATGGCACAAAACACATTCACCTTGGGTGAATCGCGTTGGTGTTCCACAACTGCGTGGGGATTATCAGTTCCTCAGATCCTTACGTTGTGTCTATTCACATTCCCAGAAAGGTGAAACACCGCTTCATCACTGTAACGTAACCTTTCGGCGAACCCATCCTCTTCCATTAACGTGAGAAAATCAGCACAGAAAGACGCTCGAGCAGCATAATCAGTGTCTCTTAAGGCTTGTAGCAGTTGCAAGCGATAGGATTTCATTTGTAAACGTTTCCGCAGAATTCGCCATACAGTTTTCTGTGGCATTTCAAGTTCCCTCGCTGCCCGGTAGGTAGACTTCTGTGGACTCCGCACAAAACTGGCGCGAACACGTTCCACTGTCTCTTCCTCAGCTGAAGGACGGCCAGTCGATTTTCGCTTACAGATGCAGCCCGTATCTCTGAATTTTTCATACCACGTACGAATGTTTTTTTCCAGTAGGTGGGTCTCTGCCATACTTGGTACGGAAATGCCGTTGAACACTCATCACAGAGTTGTTTACATGGTAATCCAGCACACAGAACGATTTCTGCTCTCCAGTCAGCGCCATTTTCGTTAACTGCTTCCAGCGCCGCGTAGCGGTAGACAATACAACCACGCGGGACATAAACTAAACTCAACTAAACTTTGAACTTTTGCCTTTCCTTGCGCGTAGCTCACATTAAGATATGTTCATTATATTTCACAAAATAAAATTATGAAATCGGGTCCATCATTTTGACTTACCCTGTAATAATCTAGGAAAATATATGAACTTAAACAAAATAATGGGCTTGGTAAAAACTGTCCCCCCCTAAAAAAAAGTGTTTTTGTTTACAGCAGTTTTTTATTGTTTAAATACCTTGCTTGATTTATTTATATTACTTATGGATAGAAATAAGTTTTTTTCTCCTTAATGTTCTTATGTAGCAGCAAGGTTAGGAAGGATAGGACTTACTGCTACACCTCAAACTGGAATCCGAACCAGTACTCGATTTGCATCTGAGAGAGATTGACCCCACCTGGACTCGAACCCGAGATCTCTTGATTACAAGGCGAAAATTATATAAAATTTTCGCAGATGGTTTAATATTTGAAATCATCACCATGAAGTTCACACTATTTGTAGTATTTTTGCTTTTATTTATTTATTTATTAGTTTAAACCAATTGATATTTTGGAAAAATAATGATTTAAACCATCTTTGTTTAAACCTTTCAACCCTGAAGCAAACCCCCTCCCCGAATAAACTGTCACTCCCACCTACATGAGAATACCCTCAGAACTTGAAAATGTCCACACTTGAAGGTACAATATTCTCACTATGTGGTAGAATATTCTAATGAAAATAATAATAATAATAATAATAATAATAATAATAATAATAATAATAA
>JAGDQP010000279.1:112200-128411 GCA_022664845.1 Lepisma saccharinum
TAATAATAATAATAATAATAATAATAATAATAATAATAATAATAATATGGATGGAATTGTCTACGAATTTTCTTGCTCGTAAATGCATTGTAAAATACGGTTTCGTAAAATTAATAAAACAGTTTTTATTTGTGTACTGAGAAATAATTATCATACAAATGAAATATCAACATTATTTCATTTTAAATGAAAACATATCGGTTTGAAAACAGGACCACTGATCTTATTTTTAAACACGCATTTTCTCAATTTGGATAAAAATTGAAAGTTGAAATTTCATATCTAAGAAAATTATTTCTACTATTGCACGAACGTGCGCATCCATTGCGATAGTTCTTTAAACTGAGATTCGTGCTTGAACGCCGCAGAGTGTTCGCAGACTAGAAGCAGCATATGCGAACTGTTCGTGCAGCTTCCGCACGGCTCCAGTACCGCATGTGTGAACTGGGACTTATGCGGCGTAAGACAAGGCATGGTCTCAAAAGTCATGACCGCATACATAGCGCACGGTGAAACAGGGTCGGTGAAGCAAAACGAATTGCGACGTCACTGAAGACAAGAACGGCCGAGAAAGTGAGTACAGAACTTAATATGCACCTTACAGTCCAGTGTCATTCAGAACAGTGAGACGGGAACTGAATAAAATAGGTATACATTTCATTTTTCTATTCCCAAGCTCCTAATAACAGACAAGAATGCTCAAAGGTGACGTGTATAGTGCAATGCCTACAAAAATTCGACGTTGGAGAACTGGCAACGTGTCGTGTGGTCGCATTAGTCACCCTTTACCCTATCTGCTACCACTGGACGCTCGTTTGTCTGGCGAACACTCTCTCAAGCATATGATGTGTATTGTCTTTGTCCGACTGTCAATCATGATGGCGGGTCTATTGTGGCCTGTCGTGCTATATCATGATATTCGGCAGTCCCCTACCATGTCACATTACGTGGTTCAGTCACAGCAGCAGTATATAGAGAACTCTTGTGTAACCAAATCCACACTATAGTGCAAACTTTTATTACACGCGGGAATGCCATATTGCAGGATGATTATGTCCCAATTCACACCACTATCCCTGGTCCCTCAGTGATTTCGCGAGCATGTGGATGAGGTTCAACATCTTTCCTGACCCGCGCAGTACACAGACCTGAATATCATCGAGCCTTTGGGGACTGTTTTGGAAACTAGGGTTCGGCGTCGATGTCCACATCCTTCGTCTCTACCTGAGCTGGAGGTTGTGCTGCACGAAGAATGGCTTTAAATTCCAGTCACCACCATTCAGGACATCCATTGATCTATTCCGTCCAGAGTTCAAGTTGTATTGTATGTTAAAGGTGGACCAACACCGTACTAATATAAAATGGTACGACTTCAACAACTGTTTCAATTATTTTGCCCAATACATGTATGTTATTCATATATACATGTGGTTGATTTTTCTGTTAATTCCGCTTCAACTCCTATTCACATCAAATATATTTTCCGTTGCTTTAGTAATAACTGTAATAACTCCTAGTTTCAGAAAGTTTAAGGTTTCTAAAATGTTAAAACCTGAACCATGAAATATAGAAGTTGTTACTGACTGTGAGATGCTGTTTAAATCCAAATTCGTTTCTAATGGTGGCGAAGATGAAGAAGAAATTTAAGTAGTTTTTTCCAGACATCGTCTATTCCGCTGCGAGTGATAACTTTGGTGTGTCTCGCTTGAAGTGGTTTAAAGGCCATAAATTAATTAAACAAATTCCGCTATGCTGTACAGCATGTTACAAGTAATGGTTAAAGCTGTGACATGCGATAGTATTCACCAACATGCCAAAAACTATTGCAGTGAACATATACATGAAACCGTGTTTTAAAAATATAGGTTGCCGAAAATGTATGAAAAGCAGGAGTAGGTCGCAAAGAAAAGAGCCACATACGTAGCGTCATCTTAACGAAATGCTATCTGTTAGCGTTCTGCTCAGTTGGGTTTGAAGGATAAGGAATAGTGCCAAAGCCTTGCCTAGCAGCTCCCCGCTTAGCATAGTCGGTAGAGTATTGGATCGGTCGGAGTTCAATTCTTCCTCAGGTCACATTTCTATCTTCTCAAGGACGTTAACTTTTGTGTTCATACTTATAAATAATTGCTCCAATCACTTCCCTTTGTATTTTAAGCAATTATCACAATACACCGAATTAGCTTCAGGTAAAGTCAGCTAAGAATTTTCCTCTTAAGCATTTTGAAATTTATGTGTAATTCAAGAAAACAGATTGGGTCATGTCAGGTTAGATGTTTCTTTTAGTACATGCGATGCCAACAATCTGCATCACGTTTAACACAAAATTAACTCATTCCCTGTTGGAACTCGCTCCATGTGCTGATGTACCTTCTGTGACTGCGGCGATTGACTAGTTGGAAACCCACAATCTGACACAAGATAGCTGAATAACAAATAGCGGTAGACAAAGTTAATTTTAAAATTCAGAAATGAAAAACATAAGAAAATGCTGACAAGCTTATTTGTGTATTTTCTGTTGTTCCTTGTGCAACGTTTAAAATTCGATACTACCGAAGGTTCGAGTTCTTTAGGTGAAGCAATCCGTTCCCGAACTTCGCTGTTCTCTGCGCACATCGCCGCTCTACTAAGAGCCAACATACTCTACGTTTTTTATCTCCACTCTGCTCGCAGTTCCACTATAAAAGTAACCTAAGATTTAATTGTTTCCTTTAAATTAACATGTATTATCCCAGGAAACCCAACAGGACAATTTTAAAAAACAACTGCTTTTATACGATATTGACGGTGTTATAGTGCTCTGAAATGTAGTTATTTTTATTTGTTTCCAAACCCATAGTTCAATCAAGGAACAACAGAATTGCTTGTAATAAGGTTCATTTATCAGCATTTCCTCTATGCTTGGTAACAATTCTAATAATGATGATTAAATGCGTGAGCCCGTTCCTCTGCGAAAATATCACTGTCTATTAATAATAATTATTTTACTAAAGTTTTCTGTTACTTCTAATTCCCTTCCTTTTGTCCCACTTTAGATTCCCTCCTCTAACCTCCATTTGTTGTCATTCAACACTTATCTCCCATCACCTAATTAACAGCACTGCTTGACAACCACTGTTAGATCAGGGTAATTAATTTAATAATCCGTCCGCTTGATACGGCAAGGTTGCGTGTATGTCAATGCACCCCCGTTTTACACACATACATTTAACACGCAATCATGAGTCCCTTGTTTTGGTCATTAAGTGTCTGTTTCACATGTCATGCTGAAAGAGATGAATGCTTAGTTATCAAAACCCACGAACATTCAAACATGCATCCCGTATATAATACCATCCATTGATTTAGCGGAATCTCGATCTCAATACGAAACCTACGTCCAATATCCTCTCTGTTTACTCCAGCTCTTCACAACTGTATTCACAAAATACCGACACACTCGTGTACTGCTACATGTAGAGACATGTGAAACTCACATACACAATGTCGCAGTCTGTCTGTTTCTAAGAGCCTTGATTCTATGTTTCTATTTGGTCCTTTTTGTTAGTTATTTTCATGCGGTTTGTATCCACGTTTGGTAATTATATACAATAGCTAGGTGTTGTATTATCGGATATAATATTTTATTATTTTAGTTGTAGAGAAACTTAAAACAATATTTGATATTACTCAGAGAAGAATTAGTAACGCTTCAATAACTCTAATATTAGCGATTTCCCTAAACATTATATTTTAGTAAATGTTTTCATGGTTAATTTGGAGCAATATTTTAAATCATTAATTGATCATATTAATTACAAGCTCACTAAACAAGGAATTATATCACAATATTCAGAATCAGTTTTCTTGTGACTTTCATTTTCTATTTCTGAAACGTAAATCATTGCTTCCTTGGATCATTAGATTAGGTAAAATATAAACTAAAATTTAAAAGAAATAACCACTCTGTTAAAAAAGTAGAAATAAATGAGTCTTCTCCAAGGCGCCTCTCTAGCTGGAGGATAGGAGAATATCCACCAGTTATGGTGGGACTATGTCAGAACGCCCACAGAAGCGGTCAGATCGCCCACCAAAATAGGAATACATGCAAATTCAGAAATGGTCAGAGCGCCCACTAGTCAGAACGCCCACTCGTAAAAATGACAACAATGTTCACCAAAATGGTCAGAACGCCCAAATGAATAATCGGTCAGAACGCCCACTGGTCAGATCGCCCACTCGTAAAAATGGTCAGAACGCCCACTTCTGAAAATGGTCAGAACGCCCACAGAAACGGTCAGAACGCCCACTTTGAAAAGGGTCAGAACGCCCACCAAAATGATCAGGATCCACACAGGTTAGAAAATACAAACCCTAGCAAGGTACATGGTTAATACTTTAATTTTTTGTAGTTTAATACTTATATTAAATCGATACTGAACAAACATAATAAAAAAAATCGGGAAAACGTTCACAAAGTCTACCAGTCAGAACACCCAATCTTAAACAAGTGAGTCGGAGTCGGGTCGGGGGCTGTGCACATAAGCTACAGCAGCGAGTATAATATTTATATGATAATGTTGCGTTTGTGTGTTTCTTTTCCTAAGTATAATTATCTGCTATGTGTTATTATGTTGTTATATTATTAAGTGTAATATATCGCCTTAAAAAAACGCATCAGAAGCGAAATCCATAGCATAGTAGAAAAGGGAAATTGAAACCACGTCACATTAAAGCAATATGAACTAAATAAAATATTCGTTGAAATATAATTTAAAATTCAAGCTGTTTTCAACGTGGGAATGAAAACATGATAAATGTAGTTAATTTCATTCTATTAGCTTTTAAGTACAATTTTTATTTAATTAACTTGGAAAGGCACATATGAAGCGTAATTTAAGGAACAATTATCATATTCAGCCGTTTTCTATCCACTGCTGGATAAAGGCATCCGCCTTTTCTTTCCACGTATCTCGCTCAGCTGCAATCCTCATGAATGTAGCTCCTGAAAAACGTTTATTTTCATCTAACTATCTTGCATTTGGACGTCGTCTCGGCCGTTTTTTTTTCCTCTGGTAATCCAATGTAATACATTAGTCGTTCATAGTTGTTCCTATCATGTATCTCATCATAATTCTTTCTGTGAGTCTTCTTTGAGTCGTTTCCGCATTCAATGTCCAAATTTCACAGCCGTATATCATCACAGGTAAGAGACATTGTTTATAAACTTTACTCTTGAGACACATTGGTAATTTTCTTTTGAAAATAAAATGTGTTCTTCCACACGAGCTCCACACCATTTGCATTTTCTATTTATTTCATCCATCAACTTAGCATACGTTGATTTGAGCTGCTCTGAGTAAACATACTCATTAAGTCTATTGTCTCTCCGTGAATCAATATTTCCTTCTTTGCAGCATGTTGATTGTACATTACTTTTATTATACTTAATTTAATTTTAAGACTTATTTTCGAGTTTCAGTGGGCGTTCTGACCGGTAGGAACTCTTACCACTTCTGAATTTGCGTGTTTTGTCGTTGTGGTGGGCGATCTGACCGTTTCTGTGGCCGTTTTGGCCATTTTCAGAAGTTGGCGATCTGACCGTTTCTGTGGGCGTTCTGACCATTTTCAGAAGTGGGCGTCTGACGTACACCCAACGTTGTTGCCATTTTTACGAGTGGGCGTTCTGACCGGTGGGCGCTCTAACCATTTCTGGAATTGCGTGTTTAACAGTTTCTGTGGGCGATCTGACCATTTCTGTGGGCATTCTGACCATTTTCAAAAGTGGGCGATCTGATCAGTGGGCGTTCTGACATAGACCCGTTAGGGTGGGTACCAGAAGTATCTCGAGTGGACCAAAACTAGAACTATCTGCCATTCCTGCACTAGTTAAATTGCTCTGTAGTGAAGATTCGAACTTTATTTAAGAGTACATGCATTTGGCAGTTTCGATTTGTTCAGGATAGTTTGATTTAAAAGAATGATATAGCTATTTTAATACCTGCATGATCCATGTTAGCCAGTTTAGAAAGTAAATCACAAGTTAGTATATCTGCCAAATTGTTATCGTTTTGAATATTGTATTTTGAAATGAAAAGTAAGGCAGAAACCATGGACATTATTACATCCTGCAATTTGAACTTGGATTTATATATGGTCTTGAGGCATCTAAGGCTCACGCCGGGCTGGGGAAGGAGAAAGGTGAGAGAAGTGTCAGCCAGGCCCCACGCTGAAGGTATCATCACGGCATTTGTCTGGTGTAACTGAGGAAAATTCTTCGAAAAACATGTATGTCAGGGTGGTCGTGCTTTGCCAACACTCTGTCACTGAGTTACGGCCGTTTGGTGCACCGCTGAACGTGTATATACCAGTTTCAAATTTTCAAATCATTTACAGTAGAACCATGAGGTCAAATCATGAGGTCTATGGTAGAACTGAGACGGTATGGTACCCTTAAACTGTGACTTCAAATCTGTTCTATCAAAAAATGCATATTCCAAAATTGTGCAATCACTAGGCAAGACTTTCCCGAAAGGAAGCAAGGAAATGTAAGACATTATCTGTAATAAGTGTGGGAGGAAATAAGCATGATTAAGATGACTTTCCGTATTGTTGCAGATGAGAAACGTAATCAGTACCATCTTACTTAACTATGAAAGTCTCCTCCATTGATAAAATGCATACCAAACGTTCGTTCAAATGTATGTAATTTAAATCATGTTTGTTATGCAACCACACTTTTTTTTGTAAAAGTTTTGTACAAGGAAATCTGTTTGAGTCGATTTTCCGCACACGAATTATTGTTAGTTGCTCGAAGGTAGTCCTATTCATGCTATTTCGAACCACCTTCAGAACCTTCAGAAAGTTTCTGGGAATCCTGTACTTCCTCTGGGAAATCCGTTGTGCACCCATCACATACCTTGGAATATGCAGTTTTGAATAGGGTAGGTTTCAAGCCTTTCAGGATACAATGTAGATAAACTTTAACGGTTAATTGCATTGGAAATATCAAGCTCTAGAATTCATTTTCGCACGCTTGTGGCAGCCTATAGTACCAAAACGAAGGTATTTCTGATGGTCTTTTATTTTGTCCTTATTTTTGTGTCAGTAATCTTGTGAAGTAAATTTGTCGATGTTCTTTTTCAACACTCTGTGTATATATTTAAAATATAGCTAACTAAGAACCATCAAACAATTTTTACACCTCCTAACGTAGTTAAAGGATACTTGAATCATACATTTTTAGAAGGGCATCTGTCAACAATTTGGCTATTTTTAGTTTTGCAGTGTTTTAGAAATTACAGTGAAATATGCACGTATTGGCGTTAAAATTGAATGGCTAATAGCGTATTCACATAATGCAATAGCTATACAATCTCATGACCCGCAATCACTTTTCAACCACCGAACCTGCTAACACGCATAGCATTAATCTAGCTTGATGATTTGCCATTTTGAAACGTTTTTTTTTTCTAATTTCCCCAAAGCTTGTACTACTGGACTGATACCCTATTAAAATCATACAATTCACTCACTGTTTAATGTACTGTTTGTTATCATACCATTAATTAATAAATAAGTTTACCATTAATTTTAAATCTATTTGTTCCTCTTTCACTATGTACATATTATCTTTCCCTAAAAAACTTACATTGACAGAAAATAAAATATTATGTCCTGAAGCACTCTGATAATTTTATTAGAAACTGTTTCAAAATATCTCAGTATGATTTCGAAATATAAAAACTCTCTTGAGGCTTGGAAATACTTGAGAATTATTCGATTCGAAGTAAGAAACTTCCGTTGCTTTGTGTGTCCACTTTGTCTCTCGCTGTTTCTCTCTTTATCTCTCATTCTCTTTGTTGACCTCTTGTCTGTAGAACACTCGGTTTGTTGTCTCAGTTATGACAGAGACCATCTGTTGTTTGCTGACTCGGCGAACCGATTTCTTCCTCGAGGGAGTCGCACTTTCCATGATTGCTACGAAGACATCTTTCTCTCTGAGCAGATAACTGTCAGATGCAGTGTAAGCATTCTTATGATGAGCAAAAAGAATTAAATGTATTAATTATAATAAGTTATAAGATATAAATTACTTGATGACTGTTCACGACGTTAAGTATTCCTTGATACAGACAGCTAATTATATTAATTTATATCGCGTATTGAACAGCAATTAAAATATATTATTTACAGATTCATTTATTGTGTTTGTTTAATTGTTGCAGTAAAGTTGCATATACTTTTAAATGTTTAAAATGAAATAAGGATTTATTTCCTTGAAATACAGTTTTTCAATGAAAAATTGTCTACTTTTGTAGATATATTTTAGTATTATTATTCAAAAATCATTAATGAAATTATCCATACCTCTGATATTTTATGGACTTAATAATTTCCCTATAGGATTAAAATATTACAATGAATACGATTTCATGTATTCGCACCAAATATCTTTTACAGAAATGGTTATGGTCTATGAGAACAGGATGTGTTCAGAATGATTTTTTTGCTAGTGACATAAACGCATAATGACATAAATACATTCAAATAGTTGAGAAATATCAAGGTCTTCTCAAAACTATTTTCAGATCAAATTAATGTAGTATAATACATGTCATTCAACGTACGATCTTCCTACTATGAAAAGTATATAGCATAAATTAGCAACTGGTAATCGCATGGAAGATAGAATGAGATTATAGATTGTTAGCAGAAGATATTACAACATGTTGGATATAGCCACGCTACCAACCAAGGATATGGTAATGTAAATAAAATAACGGTAGCAAAGTACTGTAGATTTGATGCCACAAGTGGAAAGAAATTTAGATAATGCCGGAGTCTGTAACTACCTCAATAAGTTTGTCATTATTTTGCACGAATACAAATACCATATTTAGCAAAAGTTTATACCATAACAACAACATTCTATATATTTTGCCTACTTTTGTACAGAACGCAAAGAGCGGGATTGTCTCCCTAATGTTCAGCTGCTGATAATTAATCAAATATTATTCTGTCCAAAATATATCAATTCAGTCATAATTTGATCAAATAATTGACCGTCTTACTACTGACCGTATAACGATTATTCAGCTGTCCTCTTCATTAGCATTTGCTGTCAAGATGTAATATATCACATAAAAGTAATTGGGCCGCGATGACTCGTGTCATTAGTACAGTGCTGACCTCTGGTGCTAGGGATCATTGGTTTGACACTCGCTCATACTATGTGGTCTTTGTGATGGACAAACGTTGTGTGCGTAGGTTTTACCGGGGTTCTCTCGTTTCCTCCCACTTTCTTTGTTCCACCAATTCTCACATAATCATCCATTTGACTGAGCCAATGTTGTTTAAAGGTCTTAAAAATGAAATTCGTATTCAAATGAACAAGTGGTAAATTTGATTTGTGAACATAGCTATTGGGAACTGAAACTTGACGCATATCTCGAGGTAGGCTTTCCTTAAATAACAAGTTGTAAACCTTTGGTTTTCATAACATATGCCAATGTTATTTATAAATTATTTTTTTAATGGAAATACAAGAATGAAAATGTCTATAATTTCTATAAGCAGTTTTATTACACAATCAGTCTTCATCCGTGTACTCGCTCTAATTAGATTTAGAGACAAATTATAATAGCCATTGCCGAGCAAAACTGCTGCAGGAATGTAAATTCAAACAGGACATTTTTAAAGGTATTTTCCAAATACGCCGAATGAGATTGAGATCAATCTTTGGATATTACTCGAATCCTATATTCATTGTGGACGAAATACTTACCATGCAACCCATGTTATGTTTCAATGGGTAGGCATCGATCTTCTGCTCTACAACACGGAGTTTCTAAACGAAGAATTTAGAAATAATTTGCTAGTCTTATGTAGATTTTATTAACACATCTCTGGTATTAAGCACATCACTGGCTTGAGTTGAAGTCATATATCTTCCTCATGAGCTATCATTTGACAATTTCATAAAGAAATGAACATTTAAGATGAGTACTTAATTTAATTTCATGTTCGTTCTGATAAGCAAAAATGTTTTATATTTGTACATATAATTTCTTTATTTACTAGAATTAGCTTTATAAATTAGAGACAATAAGAGCTTAAGAACAGGAAGATGTGATTTACGCATATTGGTAATTGGCCCCAAATAACAAACGGATAACATTTCAACGGTTATTTGTAGTAATGAATACAAACATTAGCGTTTGTGCGAAAATTCAGGGTTTCTTGTGCACATTCAGTACATGCAAAACATTAGGAAGGCTTAGTTATTGACTTACCCACTGGCCGTTTACAAGCCACGTGATATTTGCGGTTGGGTTGGACCTTGGCGAAGAACAATTTGCCCGCAACGTGTCTCCAACTGCGTAGCGACGCTTTTCTACCGTCAGCTGTGGCTCACCCTCTGGGAAATCTGAAAACAACGAAGAAATAATTAGGACAATTTTGTTGGTGTGGTTGTTGCACAAGTTAGGAAAACAACAAGAAATAGAAATAATGGAACAATATACGCAGGGATCAAATTTTTAATATATACTTCGCCACATTGATGAGAAGACGTGGGCTTACATACAAAACAGTTAATTAGGGGGCTTACATACAAAAAGGTAAGTTTTTGTCTATTTATTCAATTAGGATGGGAAAGCTTTTGAGTAATGATAATAAGCAAAAGAGTAAATTATCTATATTCGCCTGCAATCGGTTGTATTTTTAGAACTATAACATAAAACATTGGCATAGTGTTCAAAGTTTGATACTCGGTCCACTGCTCAAGAATCAATAATTTTCTGACTCAAACATACTGGTCCTTGCATTTTTCTATAGTCTACTTTTTACACGGTACATAGATTTCATTTTCAAAAGCTTATAATTTCTTTGCCCAATAATGGCATTCGATACTCATCACTTATTTTTCTGTAGCCAGACTTTCAACTGTATCCTTAAATACAATTCCTCCCAAGCTCTGTCATTACAAGTTCCTCCAATTCTTTATTAAACTTTTCTTTTCACAAATGTTTGTTTTATGCATCTCAATATTACGTAATAACTTGTTATAGTTCATATATTCTTAAATCAGAGATTTCCACTTTTGTTACATAATTTATTCTTTGAAACAACGTTTTATATAATAATTGCCCTTACTACGTATGTATAAATTAACTAATATTTATGGTTATGAAATATTGAACTGATTTACGCAACATGTGAAATTACACGATTCATTTGTCTATATGGGAGAGAAGATTAACCTTTTAAATGGGGGATTAAAACTTGGCAGATGCTTTAGTTCAGGTGCAAAATAAAGAGTCACTTAATTTCCTTTGCTTTAATTCAAAGCACTATCCGGATGTGAATAAGAAAAACAAAAACAATACAACTATCAGAGTAGTTAAAGTGAACAAGCATGATGCACGTACCTGTCAGTCATTATTCTAGTGTTTAGTCGGATACCATTCTCATTAGATAGCGAGGCCGCTTTAACTTCTATTCTATATCTCATACGTTATCTCAATTAGGTTTAAGATATATATTCCATATAAAAGGAGCTTCAAATAAGATTTATATTAAGAAGGTTTGGTTGTTTTTGTGGTTACGGTATGAGTTTTTGTGATCGACAGTGGGTAACCATGCAAGATCGACTCTTCCTGCCGGTAATGCCAAATGAACCTTTCTAAGATTTTTCCTTTCCTGATTTTTTTTCCAGGCGAATGGCACAGTCGAAAAAACAATCAAGTTGATAGCTTCCTGTAACACTTGAAGGTTTTCTACCTAAAGGTGACATCTCTCAGAGCATCAAGCCTTGTTTCTTTAGAACACAATCAAAATGTAAGACAAGATAGAATAATATTTGTTTCACGTGAAGTTCATGAAGTTATTGATTACCAACATCAATTATTTTTACTCTCACTAGTCACTGGCGTTACGGGATTGCTTTCCAAATAACTCAATTCATTTTGCAGATAATCATAGCCTTTCTTCAATTTTCACTCCCTCTAGCTTTCATCTTCCAAGTACTTGTCAACGAAACAGAAAACAATTAGCAGGAATTTCACTGAATTTGGTGAACAGCTGTGTAAATGCCGGGTGATATTTCGTATGGCAATTCCCTACGAAGAACCCTAAGATGAAAAGCTCTTATACCAGTGCTGCAGAAATTAGCGATTTATCGATATGTAATGGAGAATATGTTCATTTAGTATGCTATGATTAATATATTATTCACAATGCGTAACACTGCATTCAGTGTTGTACAATTTAGTATCAACATTGGGTACAAATACCGAATAATTGGTCATAGTTTAATCTAAAAAATGCACATTTTCCATTTTTGATCTGTTTCTGATCTACTGAGAGTTGTTCATTTTCATTACGACTGTAATATTTTAATCAGAAATGAATTTCTGTAATCATTTAGAAGCTAATAAAATTATCAGTTACAAAGATTATGACGTTATTACCTTTTAAAATATGTTTGCGAAGTATTTTATGTAGGTTCTTTCTCAGCTGGAAAATATTAGTTTTATGGCATGAGCCAAAGTTGAATAAAAGGTCTTAAAAATTAATGTCAAATTCAAATATATTATTTGAATAAATGTGTCTCTGATACATGCAGGCTGGTAACGTAATATTCCAAAGAAACTTCGAGGAATAGTAGAACAACATAAGGTAGATCGGATTAAGCATAAACAGAATACTCTCCAGTAGGTAGCAATAACTCATTTATCACAAGTCGATACCTCAAACAGATGCCATATACTGAACGATTTCTTAAAACAATTGCGTAGTTATGTAAGATTCAGGAGTAAATATTCCAGACATTCAACGATTGTTCTGTTAATTTGTTACACATGAAAGACAAATATCATTGTGCGATTGGATGGCAGTGATTAAGTATGGCGTATTTACTCATACGGAAAGTAGTCTTATTTATGATCATTTCTATCAACCTTTACTTCAGAGAATTTCATGGACTTTCTTACTTCCTTTGACTACCCTGCTCACCCGCTACAAAATTTTGGAATATGCAAGTTTGAGGTCTTCTCATAGAATAAATTTGAAGTCCTTTACGATAGTATGTCACATTGGCTCTACGCTGAGAGCAATTGGAAACATAAAACTCTAAAGTTCAGTTTCCATCAACTTTCGGCAGGAATTTCGAAATACTGCGTAATTTTCATCCTAATGACTTAGTTCTTCTTTACTTCTTTATGTATTATCATCCTTAGAAGTTTGTAACTTCATAATCTTACAGCCCTATATGCGTAAGCAAAGTGTTAACGCAGTATTTAAAGAAATTGCCCAACTTATATGTAAATTGTATTTCTAGTAAGAGTAAATAATTTCATATAATAATGAATGCCTGGAAAAGGTTAAGAGAAAATTAGCTGTAATCAAACTCCCTTTGATGCTTTTGTAAGTAATTACTTCTAATGATGTAAAGAGTAAACAATTTAACATGATGTAGCATGTATTTGGTCTTCAGCAGAAGAAAAGCTCTGCTGAAGTTTTACTTAGCTGATGAGTAAGCTACAAATATTAAGGGCGTCAAAGAAGTTGGGGCAAAAAAAGGAAGAGCTGAGATTTTTGTCACATTTATGAATATAACACACAACTACTAGTAAGGCAAGTTCATTATATCTGGCAACCAATGTTGTGTACGTCATAAATTCATCCCGCCCTAATCCCACAAAACCTTTTTACTCAAGGGATGGCGGAAGGGGAAGGAGAACGAGGGAGGGAGTAGGGAACAGCATTGAGACAGCTTCATATATCATAGAGCCTCAAAGAGCGAGTTGATGGATTATCCTTGATATTACACCAAGCACAGAGAATTTTACCATCGATTTACTAACTTAGGTACATGAGGGTGTATTCTAAATGATGGCTTAAGCTCAGTTTGGGAGTTTGAGGGGTTGCTGTGTTTGTATTTTTTTAGTAGAATATTCGTTTTTGTACACATAACTCTCTCTCTCATTATATCTTTCTGTGTGTAATAGAAATTAGATATCGGAAGTTCCCTTTTTATTGTGCTTACGACATTAAAATGGCGGTAAGTGCTAAATAGCTAACTTATTTAACACTTTCTATACTGGTATTTGCGGATTATAAGATTGTACTAAGTGTCTTACTAACTTTTGACCAAAAGACTTACCACCTCTGTCTCTCCTGGTTGTCTTTCTTTATTCTTTCTCTAAGAACTGCTCTATGAATACTTTTTCTCATCTCCCTACAACTTTCAAACTAAGTTTCCATCTTTCTTTTCGTCTTCTCAAGTTAGCTCTTTTATTTATTCATAGGGCATCTTAAAAAAAGAAAAGAATATTTTCTATAGGTTGAAGATAACTAAATAGATGGCTGATTAACAGCCTTGACAGACAATGAAAGCACTTATCACCTTGATTGTCTTCTTCTTTCACCATCTTCAAGACCCCACTTCTTAGTTACCAACAATTTTTTCCTCTTTTGTCCTTGTCGTTGTTTCTTCTCCTTATTTTCTTCTTCCTATTTGGGGCACTTTTTGTTGGTTGCAAGAAGTTCCTTTTTTTGTCTTCAAACAACGCTTTACCCTCATTGATTAACGATACAACTTACGCGTTGACGTCAAGTGGAGAACGATGCAGACTCGTGAGGAGACGACGAGAGTAAAAAGGGGGTAGTTTCCTCCCTTCCCTTGAAGCTCTGATGTAAGAAGGAAGCGTGCTGGTAGTAGTAGAAGTAGTAGTGGGAGAGAAAGTATGATGGAATATTGATTTTTCAGAAGTTTTCAATCTCAGCGGGAAATGATAGACTTTATCCCTTATTTCCAAGGCAGAAACTTTCGTTTTTCTTGAAACAACCCTCATTAAAAATATAAATTGCAGCAATCACAAAATGTTGAAACATTACTCGTGGGTTACAACATTACAAATAGTATAAGTGTTGAAAATGTGTTAAAGTAATGAGTTCAATGAATCAATTTGTACATAATGATTAAAAGCGAGAAAATGATTTATATTCAAGTGGTATCAGTAAAAACAAAACCAAGAACGACAGAAAGCTATATATAAAGTTAACTCCATTCACACGTTAGTCATAATCTCAAGTCCGAATAAAATAATACCAGTGGTATATAGAGGGCGTTACAAAGAACACCGACAAACGCACCGCACGATATTACGTTTCATGAGATTAGTTCTAATTTAATTGAATAAAATATGTAATTAAGCTAATTTAATGTCGTTAACTATTATTTTGTGTTCTCTTTTGCATGTTGAAAACACGTTGAAATTCAATCTATATTCCAACGAAAATTTGATGTCGTCCATAGGACGTTGATGTGACGTGTTTTAACTATTATATTGAACTGTGCTCTAGATTATGTTTCCAAGTTAATTGTTTGAAATGTGTGCTTAAAGGCTGGTAGAATAAAATTAACTACGTGTATCATGTTCTGATTTGCACGTTGAAAACTGGTTGAAGTTTAAACTATATTTCAACGAACATTTAATTTCGTTAGTAGAACGTTAATGTGAAGTATTTTCAACTTTCCTTCTCAACTATGACATAGATTTTGCTTTGTACGCGTTTTTCTAAGGCGACATATTACAGTTCTTGAGAAATACAAATTTAATAGTGCAACGATGGTCAAAGTATAAAGAAGCTAAAGTGCACATAACAGAGAAAGAAAGAAAGTATTCTTTATTCTTATTCTTACATGATGGTGAAACAACACGTTTTGATTTGTGGCTACTGGGTTCAAGGTACCGTCATTATTTCTTCTGTATATAAACGACTTACTATCATGCCTAAAATACAGTAAATCTTTAATATTTGCAGATGACATCGTGATTTTAAATAAAGGTTCTACATTTAAAAATATATACAAAATGACATCAACAAATATTTAGAAAATCCCTCTAACAGGTTCAGACCAAATAAACTTACACTCAATACCGATAAAGGTTTGGTTTTGCGAACATTTTAAAATATTTTGGTGTGTGGTTTGATGATTGTTTTCATGGGATAAACACTGTTCAGAAATATGTAAAAATATAGATATTCACGTTGGAATGTTGCCTAAACTTGCTAAAAAGGGAAGTAACAATGAGTTCATATCGAAACCTACCGTAAAATTTCATGCAGAGGAAGAAAGTCCCACAGAAAGACCATGCACAAAAAATCAACTTCTCTTTTGAACTGGAAATACCCGAAATGGTATGTTGAAATGTCGCTCACCACTG
>JAGDQP010000279.1:132512-153827 GCA_022664845.1 Lepisma saccharinum
TAATAATAATAATAATAATAATAATAATAATAATAATAATAATAATACGTAAATAGAGGTTTATATTTCTAGTTTGGATCTTATTTGTCGCAAACCGATTGTTGAGAGGAGCTCGTTACGGTAGGTGATACTGCTTAAATGACATCTTGCACGTGTCTCAAATTTGACATGAATATTCCTGGATACACATGCAAACACGACTGTACTCCAATTCCTAGTGTTGCCAACTTATTGGAAAATATTATATCATTCCAAATGGGAGAACTTGAGATGATGATAATAATAATAACGAACTCTCTGGCTTACTGAACTAGCAAGTTCATCGCCGCAGTAACAAACGCTCTTCTTAGGATTCTATACTGAGCAAGATTAAACCAGTTTTCAGCACAAACACCTACTTCTCCCTCCTAATATTATCCTCCCGACGACGTCTTGGTCTACCTGATGGTTTCTTTCCTTCCGGTTTACCAACCACGATGGAATATAATCTTCGTTTTCCTCCCATCCGAGCTACATGGCCTGCCCACCTTACTCGTTGCGATTTCATTATTCTTAAAATATCGTCTCCTAAATTCTCCAGTCTTGTCGTCCCGTTTCAGCCCGTATATCATTCTAAGACCTTAATTTCAAACGCACGTAATTTATGTTCATCTGTTAGCGTTGTACTCCTACTTTTGCAACCATAAAGTATTACCGACAAAATAACCGTTCTGTATATTTTCTATTTCAAATTTCTTGATATAACTCGCGATGTTAGGAGTTTCTGGACTGAGTAGAAACATACTTTGTCCGATGCTAAGTGATATTTTATTTCTTCCGTGACTTCGTTTTGCTTGTTACATATTCTCCCAAGTATTTAAATTTGTTTAATTTTCCTCCGTTATTTTCTATGTTTCTACTTGTTATCGTGAATTTTTTTTCTCTATTTACCTGTAGACTTATCTCACCGTACAATTCTGCTAATACATCGATGTTGCTTTGTAGTGTATCTATATCTTCCCCTATTAAATCAACATCATCCGCGTATACGAACAGCTGATTGAAGCCATTCAATGCTAGTCCCATTTGTCCCCTTTTATTTTCTGAATCGTATATTCTAACGCAAGGTTAAGCAGTGATAGTGACAAGACATCACCTTGTTTCAACCCAATGCGAATATCAAAACTATTTGCCATATTATTGTCTATCCGTGCTGTGCTTATGAGGTCCCTGAGACACATCCTCAGTAGTTGAACAAGTTTTGTTTTGTTTCGGAATTCGAAATTATACCAGGATATTACATAGATATTTTCCTTTTGATATAGTCATATGCTTCCTGAAAGTTAATGAATAGCTGGTGAACACTCCCAGTGTATTTCCATTTGTGGTGCATATTTACAAGACATCAAGAAATTTAACCAATTAAAAGGAACAGCTAATAGATTATGCATACATATTTAGTTGCAATTGTATATAATGATGCTGATCATTTTATGTATTTAAATACATTTCTTCCGTGAATTTAGATTTTGTTCTACTATCACTAAGTTATCTTAATTCATGTTTTCAAAATTTTCTTTTCACTTGCCATTCTTCTTTCTTTCAACATTCTTTCCATAATATTCAACGTGTATTTTCTTTGATATTTAACGGAGTGATTTAATGCAGTTTCTTAATTCTATTCTTTAAATCCTTTTGCCTTTTTATTGTCTTCTCATTTATATTGTGAAAGACAGGCAAGAAGATAAAAGAGAGAGACAAAAGCACCCGAGAAAAAAATGAAATGGGAAGAGACAGAAAGAGAGGGAGACTCTAGGAACAAGTTAAGCCAGATCTTACAGGAGACGGTGAAAGCAATCAAGTCTCTTAATTGAAAGAGAGCTTAAGTCCCGTACAATCCGTGATGGAACGCAATTACGCTTTAAAGCCTTAGAAACAGGACAGTCAGTTTCTGATTCGAGGAACCAGAAATGACTTAAATTTATTATAGACCTTCCAAATGAATGATACTTATCTCCAAAATGATTGTAATGGGGAGAGAACGAATAATAAAACATAGTCTATAAGCATATCATTGAACAATCAAAATTAACTATAGTTTGAAGAAAATGTCCTATTCGCATATACGTTATCATGATCTGTAAGTTCACCTTTCCAATAACTTAACTAAAACACAATAATTCAGCTCATTCCCCGTGACTCGCTTTATATCACATGCACAGATTTTATAACATTTTTATTACATTGCATTCACAGTTTTCTATAGTTTCTCCACTATGTTACATTACAGCACAAAAACATTTGGAACAGTCTCGATTAGTCTAGTCACCTCACTAGGCGCTTCCTCAATGCTACCGAAGCTATTTCTGAGAAGTATTTTGTTAGTTGTGGAAAGATATAACATTAGAGAACTAATCATGACCGTACGATGGAACGTCTGTGAAGCAGGTCCAACCCACAGAGTTTCATTTTTTTTTCTAATATTAAATCACATAGTTTGACAATTCCATAGTACCGTATACGTAAATAACGAAAACAAACTCGTGAGTAACTAATAATTAAAATATAATAGAAAAACAATTTTGGGTCGACCCAACTTCACGTACCCTACCCATAATATATAGTTTTAATATCTCACCATATATTTTGTTATTCGCTAGTAGCCGTCAGCAACCGAAATAAAACTGCCAGTAACAGAATAATAACACATATATTAGAAAACCTGTTTTATTCTGACAAGTTTCTCGTTCATCCACCTAAGACACGAATCCGCAAACTAAATTAAATACCCAAATCACTAATATGATTCGTAATCTGTTAAACGGGCCAGCTTCACGTGCCGAACTCATCATGCAGTGTTTAAAAATATCACACCACATAATTTGTAATTCGTTAGTAACAGTTAGTAACCTAAATGAATCTGTTACTAGCTGATAAAATAATAATATTATTAGAAAAAATTAGGTCAGGCAAACTTTGGGTTCTTCTATGACCTAAGAACTACACGAATGGCGAAACTCCAAATCACTGTTATCAGGGTTCGAAATTATCGGTGGTTCATTGGCCGTCGACTTGGAAATCAGTAAACATTTCCAAGGACCACTAACTCAGAAAAGTCAGTAGTCCTGTGGGTCAGTGCTTTCTAAAATTTCAATATGTTAATAAACATACCTGTAGCCTGTATTAAACGTTCTATCGAAGTGATTTCTTTCTGTTTTCAAAAAACAAAAGTCGTGAAATCGCAGAATCCTATGAACTAATATAGAAGCTGATCAACAGCTCTGCCGCAAGTGCCGAAGAGAGGAAACATAACTCGCATGGAACGCGGATACGCTGTTCCATCACTGAATCAATTTTGTGTAATGATAACGTTGCTCCAGCTGTATCCTTCGTTATACGTAGACAAAGGAGAAAAGGCTAGACCCACCAGTATTTCTCCCTACAGCCCCAGACTCTCAGTAGCTTCTACCGAAGAAGATATTCAGTATAATAAAACATAGTACGTGTGGTTATTCATACATCAGACATTCCTGTTTATTAAACATGCTCTTGTTTGCCTTGACATAGAATTTTTACAGGGCTATAATTATTCTTTCGTATTTGGTATCCTATATAGGCCTGTAGCCTTAATGAATATAATAAAGTGGACTAAAAAGTTACGCTGATTATAATTAGTTACTGATCTGAAAAGACAGGAAGATTTTTGTAGGACCAGTGAAGAAATATATTCACTGGTCCTGTGGGCCAAAGCTACCAGAAGTTAATTTCGAACGCTGACTGTTATCATTTGAAATCCGTTAGTAAACATCAGTAAGGAAAACAAATTATTTAGTAACGGAATCTCAACAAAGATATAAAGAACAAATTGTCGGGCCAACTTCACGTCCTCATTCCATAGCACAATGCTTAAAAATATGACATCACATCGTATGTAATATGTTAGTAACAATAAGTAACCGAAACAAAACCGTTAATCACTTAAAAAATAACAAATATATAGAAACGTAATTCTAATCAGTCAAATTTTAAATGCCCGATCCATAGTGTATCTTTTCAAAATATATCAACACACTGTCGTTATAGACAATATATTCTCTATTAGTCGTTAGTAATATAAATAAAGGCGTTAGTAACTTAATAATAGCATTGATATTAGAAGAACAATTTGGCTCGAGCCAAATTCATATTCACCGGTTAACTATAGAAACAACCAAGTCAAACATCCAAATCGTTGGTATGATTTGCAAACCTTGTAACAAAAAGAACATAGTAACGAAATAATAAATACAATATTAGAAAAACAACAATTTTAGTAGGTCAACTTTCACAAGCTTGATCCATATTGATCATCTTAATTACATCAAATATTTTATAATTCGTTAGTATGAGTTAGTAATTGAATATTAGGAAAGACATTAGAGATACAATTTATGTCGGGCTAGGACGAGTAAATTTAACTATTGTGTTGTAATTTTAATTGTCAACTTAATTAGGTAAACTGGGGACCGTGCGGACACCAATGTTAATAATAGAATTATTTTACTATCTGGTTACATAAATTTATTATGTAACACTTTTTTAAAAAATAATTTCGTTATTTCAGACGTTAGTTTATTATGTAACATAATATTTCCTTCTTACTTTCATCCTTTCAGTGAAATTGATTACGGAACAGAGTAACAGAAATTGTACCACAAATAACATACACGCGTGATATATTGCTGAAGTTGATATGTTTCAGTAAAATATTTTATCATATTCTATGTATATGACATTGTCACAAGGGTACTACTGTAAGACAAGCGAGATTTGTCAATTTTCTTTGCCCAATAGCGGAAAACATTCAGTGGAATATGCTGTTCAAAATAAGTTAGATTAGATGCAATAAGTTATTATCATTGCAATATTCAAAGAATGATCATATGGATATTCATTTCTATTCTGAAGCATTAAAATCTCTTTATTACTTTGTCATTACTGGAACCATAAAATTCCAAAACACGTGTCTACCATCACTTATTTTCTTAAAATCTCTGCAATTAAACTTAAAGAGAAGAAGTGGGGTCCACACGAATTCCAGGTTTCAAAATAAGACAATTCGTAGAAATCTGGCAATTGTCACTAAATTAAGGTGGTCTGTGGAGATATATTTATGTCATCGTGTGAAAAAAGAGCCAAATGAAGATGTCACCAACAGGAAAACCATTGGCTATAGGCAGCAAAATTATATTACAAAAAAAATAAGGCCTGGTGTCCGAAAGGACCCCAGGTTGTAACACTACGGTTAAAATACATTCATTCACTAACACAAATGGAAAAACCAAACATCGAAATGGCTTGTATCTTTTGTACTTCCTTAGTAACCGTTAGTAACGAAAAACAAATCTTTAGTAACAGAATAATGCTTTATAATTTAACATTGAGTCTGTTTGTTACGCTAGCCATGGACTAATATTTGCCTTGGTTCTAATATTTAGTAGTTTAAACTTCACTGCTTTTATGAACAGGTTATAATAAATTGTATGTTTTATGTGCACTAGTGCTGTGCTGCTCTTGTAATTACGGTTATCAACCCCTGTTAGAATTCAAGCAAATACATAAATAACAAATATATTTGGAAAATATATAGGCGAGCTAAATTTACGTTTACCCACTAACTGCACGAATCTCAAACATTCAAATGGTGAGTATAATTTCGAATCCGTGATAACTATTCGTTATCGATAAAAAATAATTTGTGACGGAATAATAACAAAGTTATTTGAAAAACAATTTGGGTCGGGCCAACTTGACGCTGCTGCTGCATCAGAGTGCATGACATCAAATACATCTATAAAATTGTTAATGGTCATTCCAGATCTCCCGATCTTCTTCACGGGCTGATTTTTCGAGTTCCTGTTAGATCCACTCGCAGTAATAACCTATTTTCTTAGTGACCACCCAGGCTTGCTATTGTATTTCTATGTTGTTGTTTTTTTTAAAAAAAAAACTGGTATCCATATCAGATTTATGTTGAGGTAATGTTATTGTCTGTCTTTATTTCTTTATTTTTTTTCTGTTAATGTATCTGTTCATTTTTTTACCCATTTTGTTATGATTGTTTATCTTTATTGTTTGACAACTCAGTGTAAAATGGTCATTAGTGTAAATGGGTTCTTGTTAATAAGTAAATAAATATTTGTTTTAAAAAGAATGTTACATTACCTAATTTGTATTTGTTAGAAAACTTTAGTAACATAAATAAAATCGTTAGTAATTGTATGATAACAAAGATGTAATGAAACTAATTTCAATCGGTTCGAAAGGGAAGGGGGAATCAATTAGTATTCCGTGTAATTCTCGTTAGTAATTTTTAGTAATAAAACATAGTTGTTATTATTTCAACAATAACAATAAAAACAATTTGGATCCGGACAACCTCATGTTCACCGGTTACGAAACGCATGGCCAAATCATTTTTTTAACCCTTGGATGCATAAGCAGGGCTTCCGAGGCCCTATGTAGTTTTGTTTCTTTAGCCTTTGAAATATTTTATTGTGTAAAAGGCTGTGGCTTTGCGTAATCTTCGGATTGAGGATGTACATTGTGTATTGTCTTTCTGTACCCATTAGCTGTCAACGTTTTTTAGTAATTTGCATTTTTTTATTTATACCCTATCAATGCATATGCAGGGCCTGCGAGGCCCTTGACCAGATTGCGTTCGCATTGCATTATTTTCAAACTTTTTGACGTAAAATATATCTTTCTATAATATTTTCGGACCTGGCATTGAATAACTAAATGCTTTTATACATTTTAAGATTGTCAATAGATGGCACTACGCACGTTGATAGTGATTTTCTTGTAGATTTTTTTCCCAAAGCATTTTACATTGTAAATTCGCAAAGAAATAAAATGTGTTTAGTAAGTTGTATCCAACTTATATCAATTTTGGAGAATGTAATAGATATTGATGTAATTATGAGTTTTGTTGTTTTATTTAGCACTTATAAATTACCGAAGGTTTTGCTATTTTAGAAATGTATTTGTGTTGCCGTTGTAAGTTGTAGATTCGTGTGTTTCGTATTACATTTGGTGCTACAATGGCCTCTACTCAGAAAAGGAAAGCATCATACGAAGACTTCATCAGTTTTGTGCATATGTGTCTTGACGAAGAGACAGTGATATCCGAAGTAGTGCGACCGACTCTGAAGTTGAGGATTGTTCTAGTAGTGCTCGGCCTATTAGTGTTCGTGAGGAAAGTGATCAGAACTATTCTTCATCAGATTCAGAGTATTGTAGTGACAGTGAGTGCATACAACAAACACAGAAAGATGATACCTTCATTAGCGTAAATGGAACAGTATGGAAGAAGAACGCTCCGTCTACTTCACGTACCCGAGCTCATAATATTGTAAAGTGTACCCCCGGTGTTTCAAGGGAAGTGAAAACATCGTGTCCCAAAGACGCATGGGATTGTATCATAACACATTCAATAATAGAAGAAATTATACATTGTACTAATTTGGAAGGGAGAAGATTAGCAACGGAAGAGGGGAAGCAGTGAAAGAACGTTTCCGTTGAAGAAATGAATGCGTTTTTCGGTATTCTGTTACAAGCAGGAGTTGAAAAGAGTTGGGATGTTCCTATTCGTGAGCTATTCCTGGACGAGAGGTCTAATCCTCTTTACAAAGCAACAATGTCTGTCAACCGGTTTGAAGATATCCGTAAAGCACTAAGATTTGACGACAAGCGTACACGAAGTGTTCGTCTGCAAACGGACAAGCTTGCACCAATTAGTTATGTGTGGAATCTTTTTCTTGATAATTGCAGAAAAGTAATTATTCCCAGTGAGTTTGTAACGATTGATGAACAATTAGTGCCATTTCGCGGAAAGTGTATTTTCATCCAATATATGCTGAAAAAACCTTCCAAATATGGCATAAAGATCTTTTGGTTGTGCGATGCCAAATCATATACAGGCAGGAAACCAAATGAGCCAGTTCAAAGAAATTTGGGAGCAAATATTGTCAAAGAACTCACTCAGACCGTGAAAAACTCTTCAAGAAACGTAACAATGGATAATTATTTTACCAGTGTTAGTCTTGCAGAGGATATGCTTCAGCAAGGAATCACAATAGTGGGAACAATAAGACAAAACAAACCTGATATCCCGAAGGAGCTGAAAGCATCCCCCTCAAGAGAAGTAGGATCTTCAATTTTCGCCTTCAAAAATGACGTCACTCTTGTAAGTTACGTACCCAAAAGGAACAGATCAGTAATTATGCTTAGTACAATGCATCATGACAAATCCATTGTTGAAGACCATCCGAAGAAGAAACCGGAAATAATAACTTTCTATAACTCAACAAAGGGAGGTGTCGACGGAATGGACCAGAAAGTTCGTTACTATACTTCCAAAAGACAAAGTCGAAGGTGGCCTTTTGTATTATGGACGAATATGATGGATGTTGCAGCTTTGAACAGTTATGTTGTCTTCTCCACTCAACATCCAGGCTATTTTCCTAACAGAACAGACAAACGTCGTCTTTTTCTTAGAGAACTCGCAGAAGAATTAGTGAAACCTCAGATGACCATGAGACTTCCAATACCTAATCTCCCAAAGTCAGTTCAAGATGCCTTGAAAAGATGTGGAGTTTCCAAGCCAACCGAAGAAGAAGTCAGAGCTCAAGAACCAAAAAGGAGGAGATGCGGATTCTGTCCTTACGATCTTCACAGAAAAAGCACCTTGACATGCTCCAAGTGTGGAAAAAACGTTTGTAAGCAACACAGTAAGTTAGTTTGTAACTCATGCTTCTCATAAGTGAACAGTGTTTCCTGAACTACTGAACTTTGCAAACTGGACGGCACATTCTTAGAAAAGTTTGTATTGTGATATAGGAACTAATGTTACTTAAGTCATTGTAGTGATAATATAAATGTCAGAAAAGGCTTATAGTCCATATATATTAATATATATATTAATATATATATATATTAATGTATGTATTTTAAGTATGTGTTTCTCAAATTATGTATCTGAATTTTGGTTACCAATTTCTACAATATGATAGTAAGTATCTTATGAACATTGATATAATAAGTGTTGAGGACATTTCAAGGTTTAATTTAGTGAAGAAAAATAACAAACTACAAGAAAGGAAAATCAAAATTACCGCATTGAAAATAAATATACAAATATCTGAGACGCGTATCTCATTATTGTTTTTTTTTGAAAATAAGAAATTATAGACTATAGTTCTAATAAAATACATTATTACAAACGCCATAGCATGTTATTTAGGTGAAATGATTTAAAAGCGTATTTTTTTTCCATTGAAAAATCTACAGGGCCTCGGAGGCCCTGCATATGCATTTATGTATAATTTTCATACCATGAATCTAAGGGTTAAAAACATTAGTATAGTTAGAAGATCACAGATAACCGACCTATAGTCCATATCAATGATATACTAAATCGGAAGTTGGCAAGAATCAATAATATACTATATCTGAAGTTCACTAGAATGAATACTTTCAAAATGCAAATGATTTGGATCACGGTACTTACAACTATTAAGGAACTACTAACGTTTTGGGTCATTTATTTCTTCTGTCGTTTCGTGGACGAGCAAAGGAGAAGTTGGCCCGACAAAGTTATTTCCCTTGAATATTGTAATGGAAATATAATATGTATGTCAATAAGACACACTTTACGACATAAAATAAACAAACAAGATTAACACGTGCAAATAGTGTTTACGCAAACAAGAAAGGGTAGCACAAGACGCCAACTCCAAGTCGAGAAGCTTGGAACTACTTAAAACACGCGTACATGAAAGGCAGAAGAGGCCTTTAAAAGGCAAGTCAGATGTTAAATTATTATCACTTCAATTCGACAGTGGTCGCCTCTAACCTTCCTATCTGACTTGGTCTGGAGTCAGATTCGACCTCTACCATCGAGTTGGTATATAATCGGAATACCTTACCTTTCTGACTTGGTCTGGAGTCAGATCCCATGCATCGCTACACTCATCTCCTTACTGACCTGAACTCAGGAATATAAGTCGCTACAAATTAAAGAGGTGATCCACTTATACTCTCGATACAGCCTTTGTTACGGGCACATTTTTTATCAGCCTTATTACTTACTGTATTTATCCTATTTAATGGATTTTTTATAAAGAAATGGTGTCGATTAAACGACGAAGTGATCCTATACTTATTTAACTAAAAATTACGATCCCACCGGTCGAAAGGCTCTACCTTATGATTTATTGTCGTATAACAATAGAATCATTACGATATTTAATATCTTTCTGATACCAACGATATTCTCCTCGTGCATTCGTGGATTGTTGTGTGGGCTGTGATATATTATCAAATTAGTTTGTGCTAGTTAGAAGTGCTAATTGTTTGGAGCGTTGATAACTAAATTTCCTTCTCTGGTCAGCAAAGTACACATTTAAAGCATTTCTGATTCGGTATTATGTGCTAACTATATTGATGATAGAAAAGTTTTTTTTTTAATTTGCATAAACTAACGAAGCTCTAACTGTTGTCCCTGCTGGAAACTTATGAGGGTACATTCCCAACTGATTAGTCGATATTAATGTGGAATATTTTATTTTCTTTATTCAAACGTACATATAACGGAAATAACATTACAAGACCCACAATATGCTATATTTTTGTAATAATCTTATGAAATTGTGAAATTGGTCATTATTTGCCATAAGTAAAAAGTCGCAACACAGCCTTATAGGTCACAAACTGTCATTGAAATGAAGTATACAAATGTGGATTGGTGGGATAATGCTACATTTTGGTGTATATCATCAACGTGGTCGCCATCTTGAAATCCGTCATATTCAATGTAGGTATGTTTTAAAATGGCAAGTTGGTCGAGTGACATACCAAACATTACGAAAATGTTTTCAGAAAGTCGTTAAAGGTGTCAGATTTGACCGACCTGTTACGGTATTGGAGTTATCTTCACTGGAAGTTTGCCGCTTGAGATATGAATGGATCCCGCAGTACAACTTGTTTTTTTCACAAAGCGACAAGGATATAAATATAGGAATACACAAATGCGGAATGATGGAAAATGGCTACATAATTATAATCGTTGCGGTGCGAAATTAGAAATAGTAAAAAATCCTGAATTTGCAAACGTTTGTTAAATTATTTAATTACAGGACTTAAATATACAGCGGCAAATTTCAGTACAAATAACTGCAACACAGTTAAAGGTAGGTCAAATATGACACCTGCAATGTTCATAGAATAAAAAAGTTCCAAGAAGTGAATAAAATAGTTCTCTGAAACTTTATAGTAACACTTAAGCCAAGAGAAACAGAAAGTGAAACACTTTTGCCACTCTAAAGTTCAGTGCTATTGATATAGATGTATCAGCGTCTTAATTAAATAGTTATCAAGAGCAAATTTATTTCAGGAATTATAAAATTAACAGGAAATAATGTGTTTCAAATGCAATTATATTAAATTAAGTGTCACCATTAGCATTTATGGGCCTTACTTCTAATATGCATGACATATGATGTAACATTTGGGTAAAATAAATAATACGATATTAAAAAAAATATCTACTTTGAGGTTACAATTATGATAAAAGCATATACAATTAAGTATTTACTTCACTATTATATTTCCTGTTCACTTTAGATTGATTATAATTAAAGAATTAAAAAAAGGAAATACTATTAGAACTAGCAATTTATGATCCAATAGTGTTAACGATGAATTAACTAATAGAACCCATCATTGTACTGCAAATAAGCAGTAATTTCATGATATCTTGTATACACACTTGAGATCGGACAACGACTGACGCTTCTAATGCTGGAAGCATGTTCGAAACTATCTCTGACACGAAAAGGAAAAAGGAATGTATGACAGCTTTAGCATCTGTTTCACTGTTAGAACTAATGAATACATTCCAATGCTGCTTTGAGTTCGTGCTTTGGGGTCATTTGCTTTGACATGAATCCGACACATACCTTGCGGTACACTGACTTCAAATTCTATCAACTGTTTCGAAGAGAACATTCGATATTTTGATAAATGTCATGAGAATTTTTGTAACTGTCTGCTAACAATGTCATATTGGATTTTATAAATATTATTCTCACAGTGTTCTCCAATGGGTTTATTTGAATACAAATTAATTTCAACCTGTCAGAAGCAAAAAAAAATATTTAATTTTTTTCTTTATTGTTACAATCTAATTTTCTAAAATAATATTATCAATAATTGTATATTTTCATTCCATTACACTTTTTTGAAACCCCTAGTTCAATTAGTTGTAATTAAATAAATATTATGAAATTATAGATAAACAAAAGAGTGTTATTTAACATTTTTCTTTAGGCGATTTTAAATGATATTTAGAGGCAATATAGTGAATGAATAATTTTAAAAAGGAAACAATATTTACGCAAATGACGCAATGGATGTTTTGGTAGTCGGTATTTAGCCAGAAACAACTTTCAGTACAAATTCATAATGATTTTCAATGATATTGTAAAGTAATTTATTGTAGATTCTTAACTTTAAATTATGGTTGTTCGCAGAGAGTAGCAATGCAATATTAACACTATACTTCACAGAAACACTACAGTAAACCAAATGCACCGATATCTATAGTTTATTTAATGATTTCTACACCATAACTCATAGGTTAGGAGAATCATTTAATTGATGTAATGATCAAATGATCAATACGACCTCAAATATTTACATGTTGTTATATCCGCAGTACAGTTCTCCTAATATATGGTAGTGCTAATTGTATAGCACTTCTTAGAAAGACACCTATAATATATCTTGTATTTTAACTACTGTACACTCTGGTTCAATTGAAGGGGTGATTTGGATAATGGCGTAAATTTTAGGAAGATGACAAGAATATATTTCCTGCAAGTCTGAACCAGTCAGTAGGTACCCAGGTGTTGTGTTGTGCATATCGTCTTCTTGGGACTTTTCATTTGACGTTAAACACTAACGCCCGTCTCCAAATGAGAATAATGTCTCCAATAACGGCTTTTTCTGCTCTCCTGAAAATTGATAAAAATCCGTATACTCCTTTATCTAAATTTTACATTCAATTGTTAATGCCTAAATTCGTCTCTGATTTTTCGTTTCTTCTCTAGATCCTTTTCTGCATATTAGTTCTTCCGTCTATCTATCAATATGAGAATTATCTTATTCGGCTTTTGTTTCTCTGAAGTGATATTTTTACTACTGTTATCACTTAATTCTTTGTCATGTTGATATTGAAAGGTTTTGATTTATTAAGCAATACATTATTTTGAATAGGTACGATATATTTTACAATGGGTGTATTATGTGTTACATGGGTAAGCCTATAATTACATTATACATTAATATATTATAAGGAACTATACAGGTATTACCTATATTAATCATTAAAAATCTCTTTAAAAAACACGTGAAAAGAAAACTGAAAATTTTCAGTTTTATGAGACAAGTGAAATAGTTTCCATGTAGATCGCGCGGGTCAACTTTCCACCTTCCTCCTTTAATACTGTCTCCAAGTGACATCCGGTTTCTTCTATTTCCAAATTTTCTTTAGTCATACCTTCATAATAGTACAGTCAAATTAGACATGAACCTGGACATTAAAAAAAATGGTGCGAACACAGAGAATTTAGCACACACTAGAAGCAGGCTTAGCGCTGGCCGTCGCTGGCAGCCTGCGCCGACAATTTTATCGGAATGAAAAGTAAATTGTTTGGCACACGTTGGCGGCACCGACTCTTCGTAAAACATGAACTATGAGGCACTTATCACTACTGTGCTTGAAAAATCTTCGATATGGGACACATGACACAAAAATATCATTAAAGCAGGATTTTAATTGAGAAATATTTTTAGAAAAATAGTGAGAAATTCAACCAGCAGGTTAAGCAATAATGTATCTGTAAATTATATTTTTTTTCGATTGTAGTCAGAGACATATTAAGAGAGGGGGCCCAGTCATATGTTTATTCTAAATTCAGTTTAATTTTAGGCGTAATTATGTATGTTCAATATATATTTATGCGCACAAACAACTTGGACCCCTTCCTTTCCGAATATGGCTGTCGGATTTCAACTTCGACGAAAGAGAGCACGCAACGATTGTGAACATAAAAGTTGTGATCAGCTGGGGAAAAAAAATGTTTGTCTCAGTTACCAGTTGAATAATTTTCCTCTGCTGAACGGAAATTAATTTCTAAACACCCAGAAATATTGAACTTACTAATAGCCTCACCAGGTGCAAAATATCTTCAGTTATTTATGATGCTGATGGCGAGAAGTAGGTTGTACACACCATTTAAAAAATGACCATAACAGCACATTTTCCATTTAGTATCTTAGCTTTCAGGTTTCTTAGTCTATACTCTCAGTACTTGATGATTAGCGTCAAGTCCTGAAAACTGAATTGGCTTATAAAGCGATCATGCTAAGTGTAACTCAAAGACATTACAAAGGTGGATATCACTGAGCGAGAATGACTACTTTAACGGGAAACGTTGTCGACACTTACTCACGAGTCGAATGGAGAGCAATATTGCGGTCGGAGCATATAAAATTGCAAGGAAAGTTAGTATGCTGGCGACAGCTGTACGAGCTTCAAATTAAAGTTTTCAGCACTGAGGTCGTACGATTTTGAGGTATGAATGTATATTGCAATTGTAATATTTAGTAAATATCAGGTTAGGGGAAATACCTCTGTCGGTCTTGCATGAAACAGTTCGCACACTTTGGTGCTGCATTCCACAGTGTTCGAAGTGGACCTGTCCCATAAACTGTATCAGTAGTTAGTCACAACAAGTTCCTGCACACCGGATCAGTGTAAATTACATCGTGTGTAGAGTTACCAGATCACACAACATGTAGTACCTTTATCATACGTCATTTCAAAGTTGTAGAAGTACTTCTAGAGTCACGGTAGACAGCAGGATGTTAATAATAATAATATAATGAAAATGAAAATTATTATTATTATAATGAGTTTATCGGTATTCAAATAATTCCAAAAAAACAATTCCAACAAATCATTCCAACAAGATTTGACTTCAATTTGTCTTCTGCCTGGCATTTGAGAACCTGCTGATCATTGTCTCTTCGGATTAGCAATGCATTTTTACTAATACAAACTCAGGCCCGTTGTCCAATGGCTAGCGCGTAATGCTTCGGATTGACAAAGGAAAAAAAAGGTGGGCACGAATCAAACGAGTGACCATCCTAACGTAAATTTTCCTGGATGTCCCTCAGTTTGTCCATGCGAATTTCGGATGGTGCCATAACAAAGATCCTCACCGGCTTCTTCCTTATCCTATTCCCTCACCTATCCCAACCAGCGCCATAGGATGCATAAAATAAATGTATAATGACACAACAGCAACCGCAACTGGCTTCCCTAGGTGTGTTTGTTTGTGCAAACTCCCTTCTAATATTTTTATTCTTGAAATGTATCGAAAACAATCTTGCTTCTTATTCTTATCGTTCTTTAAACCACTGAACGCCAACTTTATCATCGGGCCAAGGTGCCTCAGTTGGTCGTGCGCTCACATCTGGTGCTATGGGTGGTCGGATCGATCTCTGCTCATGCCATGTAGGTTTTGTGGTGGAGAAACACCATGTGTGTGGAATTTCTCGGGGTGTTTTCGTTTCCTGCCACTTTCCTCATTCCACCAATTCATCTTATCATCATCCATACGGCCTTAAAATAAATTCAAATTCCCACTTGATTATTAAACTCAAACGAAAAGATAGTGTGTGTGACAAGAAAGATCACAGAGGTCACATCAAATCAAAGAAGTGACATAGAGACTTCATGGAAACTACTGTTTCTCAGTGTTCTTGTTTATTTCTTTGCTCTTTAATTTTCAGTTAGGTTATCCGCTTTGAAGGACCACTGATCCAACTTATAAGACTTTTTTGTTTTGCATAAGGACAATTTCACGTTATATTCTGTCATATATATTACTATATCTCTCCTACTATTATTAATACATTATTGTATGTTTCTTCTGTACTAAACACGATGTAATTCTTCCTAATAATGCTCAATATTCTTTTCTCTTGTCTTACGTTTATGAATATTATGAATAAATCATGAATTTCTTGAAAGTGATCCGGTTTCGACGACTTTACTCTATGTAAACTTTGGTAAATCTTACTTTTATATGTACCAGTCTTTATTTTTATATGTAACTTTGGACCTCGGCCCAACACGTTTCGCTCTTTAGCCATTAAAATCCACACCCATGCCCTTGCCGGGACTCGAACCCGAGATCTTTGAGTCGTTGGCTTACTGGCGTAGACCGCAAGACTCCCTGGCAGGCTTGACTCTATGTAAATTTAAACCAACATGATGCTTTCCCTTATTTCCCAGAGACTTTCAATTATCTCTTGATTTGTTTTCACAATGAGGTGCTAGGCTTCCGTGTAATTTTGAGTCCCAGAAATGTCACTTTTTAGTGGTTTATCATTTTATCAATATTTTGCGCATGCCATTTCAAAAAGAAAATAAAGATAATATTCCTCTTGTGATATCACCCACTAACCAATTCATCAATAAAACACAAGAATTAATGTTAATAGAAGCTGGGAAATTTTGCATATGTTTTTCTTGCACTATGTTGAGATCTCCTGAGATACGAGTTCACGAATTTTCCTTCCGTTTGTCAGTGCTGCGAACTTCTTTTTTTTAATGGTTCTACTCCTTTCATTATATATATACACAAAGTTTGTATGAATACTCTTCGCCACCTACAGAAAACGACTGTGGGTTTTTTACCTCCACTAAGAACTCAAGTTATCAGTGTTCCCAACCCATCACTTATTCACTAGCTCACAAAATCATCAATATGCCCTAATAATTAATGTGGACATAAGCTGTAAAAAATTGTATATGGACTTGTTCCATTATCTATCCCTAAGATAGAATTTGACGAAATTCACCCAGTTGTCAGTGTTGCCGACTTCTTTAAAAATTCAATTCTCACAAAAGCTTCTTCTATACTTTTATACTATTCATCATATCTACAATACATTTTACATGAATACCTCTTAGGCTCCCTTAGAAGCAACTGTGGTGTTATGTACCCCCGCAATCTACTCAGTTGTTAGTGTTGCCAACCTATTTTTAAAATTAGATTTGACACCATATACTATACCTCTCAAATACTATTCGACATACCCCTACCAAACTGGGCACGAATATTGCCTGTTACCCTAGCTCTAATTGGGTCTCCACCCTCAGCACCTAAGTTGTTAGTGTTATTGTCTTATTATAAAAACAGGACTTTTATTTTGACTTTACAGACATGCCTAAACCAAATTTGTTACAAATACTCATCAGCACAGTACAAAAATAATTATCTACTTCAACACTCTCCGAGAAACCATTTTTTTTAAAGCGTTAGTGATTTCAATTTTTTTTTTTTTTTTTTTTTTTGCCTTTAAGGCTTTTTAAGGCAAAATTATAGTTTATATCATATGTATGTTAATTGTACAAATCTACATGCCTGCATTAATTGCTAGCAAAGTTTGCATTGTTGTTCCTTAGTACTGGTGCAGGTCGTAGATATAATCTGAATCAGCGGAGTATTCAGGGCTGACAACTTTTTTTTTTAAATCTATCATCATTAGTTTGCAACAAATTTATCATACATCTTCATTATGTACCGGTTTCAGGTCAAAGAAGCACTCCGTTCACCACAGAGGAAACATTTGTCAGTATTGCTAATCATCTTTTAAAAATTCAGTGTTTCAAGTTGTTTCTATACCGATGTATTTATCCGCACAAACTATAGGTTCTAGGACAGGTCATGCAGGTGCTCGGTCCACTGGACATATCAGTGTCATCAACCAATTTTTAAACACGGTCTAGCTGTTAGAGTTATCAAAATATTTGATTCACCCCGCACCAACGGGTGGTTATATCAGGTAGTTACTAATAAAATTCAGCTGGCTCTGCTTCTAGCACTTAACTTGAGAATTTATGCATGCATGCCCCACATATATTATAGTATAAGTTTTATATACAGTTGTATCACAAGTACAATTAGAGACTTTTTAGGTTCAACAATTATATGCTTACTTTTTGTAGAAGGATACATTAATACATAAGACAGAAGCTCATTTCTCTCATTACGATTGAACATCCATCCATATGGAAAAGTTCATATTATCTGTGTAATACTCGTAATAAACCGAGGGAAAAAAAATGGTTTCATATAATTCATTATATATATATATAATACGAAATATTGTCTGAACTTGGTGTAGGTAATACCATGGTAATTGTAGGTATTTCCATGTAGGTAATTGTACTACATATAATCGACTAGATTCAATAACAAGAGTTACATTTGCAGTCGGTTTCAACAGATTGCTGCCCGAATGTTTCGTGTTATTCCGAAACAAGTGAGTTTTGAAGAAATCATAAATTATCCTGCTTTCCTGTAAATTCTCACCCACCAAACGGGAGATTTTTGTCTGTTGGCATATCGTCAACATGATTGAATTCCTTGAAGATTACGAATAAAATTACAATACAGAACTACATACTAATTTTCTTCTCTTACATATTGAAAAAATATTGATATGAGGTTCCAAGGTAAACGCTTTGCAGAATTCCATACAGCAATTTACTAATTGTCAAGGATTATAAGTACAATATGTGAAAGTACTCTTATTAATAGCCTACTTTTTAAGTACTCCATACGTGCGAGATCTTGTTTATATTAAACAAAAGTTTCGCTGAATTGAAATACATATAATTGTTGTCTAAAAAATAGTTGTTTTTATAATATCGCAACATATTTTTTTAAATGCATTTGTTACTATTACCATTCTTTCAACCGTCTGGCTGTGTAGTTTTTTGTAAAATGAATAATTAACAGAAATCAGTAACGCGCTTGACTTGGAACTGCACAACGTGTGCTCAAATCTCACTTCAGGGTTCAGACTTTTGTTCTTTTTTCTTAGTATTAATTTTTATTTCAAAGTACAGTTTTTTTATTAAAAGTAAAGTTACATTCTAAATTACTTTATAAACTGCAGTTTGGTTCCTGAGCAAAGTCCGTATATGGTCATCATATATGCTGTAAATTGGTAACCTAGCCATAAAATGGAAAATTCGTCTCTTATTGGAAAATAATTACTTGATGTTTGACTTGCAGAGAGTAATGGTTGTGCGAACGCAATTTAATAACAGTTCATGGAAACTTTCCAACACAACTAACTTTTTTATGACATATTTCTCATTCCATTTAAGGGATTTTTGAATTATTCCTTTATTTTTTACCTACTAAAATGAACAGTTGTTTTTACCTACTAACTTTGTTTTAAGAACGCATTTTTGTTAAACAATTCGTACTAAAAATAAAAAAAAATGTGTATACATTTCTAAAAATAAAAATTATAGGGTGCGCTGTTATAGTCACTTTTAAAAAATCTTTAACTGACGCTACCCATGCTTTTATTTTTAGACATGCGTAAACAAAATTATTTTTTAGTCTTTAGTACGAATTTAAAAAAAAAATGTTTTGTTTTACCTTTTCCGAGTTATTTTGATGTTCGGATGCTTTTTCTCAAGCTGATCTTGTCACCTAAATCCTAAACATATGTACTTTCTTTGCTCCTAAGTAGATTCGGGCTCAGGTTTTGCAGTCTTGTAACATTTTCGAATGTTATTGGGCATTCTGCCAAATAAAAAAAAAAAAACAGCAGGAAATGTTGCCATGTAATATGACGCACTCTCCATGTATTATCTAAGAGAAAGTACATAGTTCCACATAGCACAATGACGTCCCACAGACGTTCAAGGGTCGTTCTTTCCAGGACATTCGGATGTCCAATTGACATCCTATTCATCCCATAGGTCTTCCCTAGGACATCCAAATGCCTGCCTTGGTCCCGAAACTGGGAATCCCATGGGAAACCTGCAGTACATGATTGGGATAGATATGGGATTTCAAAGGTGAGGTTATAGAATGTTCTATATATATCCCGCATACTTACCACGGATATCCAAGGAATGTCCAGTGGAAATTCCATTTTTGACCCGGAGGTGCCTGCAGAACATGATTGGGGATGTCTACGTGACAATCCCCATGAGCGAAATTTCGGTGAGCGAAAATCGAGGACGGAAAAAATGTTGTTTGTTCACTGAACTGATGTTATTGATTGTTAATTTCCCATCTGTCTACAGCCGGGTTTGAACGCTGGACCTTCCGATTTGAAGGTCCTATCGTCACTCTAACCACTGGACTATCGAGCCATGTTGATAGTGACGAGTACTTTACTAGTTCTTTTATGATACGAAGACTGTTTCTGTAGAAAAAGCCATGCGTATAAGTGCTTGAACTCGACACTGGAATCACGGATTGGATATTGTGTTAAAGCTATGAAGACTGCTACGTCTATTTTTCTTTCCCATCCTGTCCCGTCTGGTAATTCACAAGATTGCTAACATTTGGCAGTGTCGTAATGTGGCAATACATTTTGAGTTATGGTCCGTGTTAGCAGAGAGCAACTGTCGAACTCTGAGTTAATCAGGGAATCATAAGTTATGCTACTATTTGATTAAGAAACTGGTAAGGAAGTGCGTAAGAGCGCAACAAGAAACGTTTAGAAACGAAGTATAATACAACCCTACGTATTGAAGGGTACACTGGAAAACAAATGGATAAAAAAGATCTGAAAATGAGATTATGATGTCATACCATTTCTTTTATAGCTACCTTAAACATGACAGTGCTGAAGCCGGGCCACTTTTGGTAAAACTGACTAACCGCAGATTTTTCTCATAACCAAAAATACACAACTGTAGTATATTGTTACATCATGTTTGGGGTTTGTATCGGGCTTGATAAAAAAAAAGTCTTGCTTGATTTTGTGAATTCTGAAATCAATTTTCCAGTGCGTACAAAGAAAGAAAATCTAACCTGACTTTTCTAATCTTGTTTCATTGAAGCACAGTATTTTTCGAAAATAGAAAAATAAAATGTAATGTTCTTGTAGAAAATGAAAGAGTGTTGAAGTGGGTTCCCATTGATCCGAGATAATTTCCATTTATTAAGTTTCGCCCTAAGCGGGCTGTTTTTACTTTCTCAACTTGTTATACTTGTCTACTTTGTTCTACTTTGCATAACTTCTTCTTTCTTAAAACTAAGTATTAACCATACACACACAAACATCCATGCCAGAGACGGGATTCTAATCCATGATCTTGTATTCGAAAGACAGTTACGTTTAACTACTCGACTACCCTGATCGGCTCCATAAGGCTACAAAGCCACTTGTTGGTGAACTCTT